>JAGKTI010031892.1:0-12023 GCA_018397915.1 Birgus latro
TCTCTCAATACTGTGATTTCTCTTGAGACGGAATTCTGGATTAATAACTTCTGATTTGTCGATCTTTTTCCCTTAGCCGTAACTTCAAGAACAAGAAGTAGTTCAAATTTTGAAATATTTCCGACTTATGGCATCCGTTTTGGAGGTAGGTCCATTCTCTTTTAATCTAATGATTGCTGAATAAGCGTATTTCTCCGAGGAAAAGCTGAATATGCAACTTCCTCATGTTCTCAAAGTTGATTGTAAAACAAATTATATTCAGAACTGAGAAGGCACTTGTGAAGGTCAAAATGTCACATTTATGAAGGATAACATGAAATCGACTGTCAAGAAAGCAGGCACTTTAGATTTTTAAGAACAAAAAACTTCAAACATTGTGAGGATCACCGAGACTATTTAGACATTTTTTTTTTCCAGCACAACCTGTTTAAAATTACGTAGAGCCAATGGCGGTAAAAAAAAAAAATCATTTTCATAATATCAAGGTTTCTGTTACACCAAAAACCACATTTCCTTAGGTAAAATCTCTCAATACTGTGATTCCTCTTGAGACGGAATTCTGGATTATCATCTGAATTGTCGATTTTTCCCCCCCATTAGACGTGAATTTAATAACAAGAAGTAGTGGTAATTTTCAGATATTTCTGGATGATGGCATCCCTTTTGGGGGTAGGTCCATTCTCTTTGAATCTGATGATGGCTGAATAAGCGTATTTCTTGGCGAAAACGCTGAATATGTAACTTCCTCAAGTGTTCTCACAGTTGTTTGTGAAAAATAATATATTATATTCGGAACTAAGAAGACACTTGTGAGGGTGAAAATGACACATGTATGAAGGATAAAAAGAAGTCGACGGACACATAAAGAGAGCTGGCACCAAAGGTTTTTAAGAACAAAAAGCTTGAATCATTATGAGGATAACCGAGACATTTTAAAAACCGATTTTTTTTTCTCTACAACAAAAAGCAGTTTAAAATTACGTCGAGCCATGTGGCGGTAAAAAAAAAAATCGAACATTTTCACAATATCAAGGTTTCTTTTACACTAAAAACACATTCCCATAGGAAAAATCTCCCAGTTCTTTGATTCCTCTTTAGACGGAATTCTGAATTATTAACTTCTAATTTGTCGATTTTTTTTTCCTTACCCGTGACTTCATGGACAAGAAGTTGTGCAAATTGTGAAATAGTTCCAGCTGATAGCATTCGTTTTGGAAGTAGGTCCATTCTCCTTTAATAAAATGATTGCTGAGTAAGCGTATTTCTCTGCGAGAACGCAAAATAGGCAACTTCATCAAGTGTTCTCAGAGTTAAGTGTAATACCCTTTATATTATATATAGAACTTAGAAGACACGTGTGAGGGTGAAAATTTCACATTTATGAAGGATAACAAATAGTCGATTGACACGTAAAGAGAGCTGGCACATTAGATTTTTAAGAACAAAAAGCTTCAAACATTGTGAGGACCACCGAGGCAATCTAAAGATTTCGATTTTTTTTCTCAAGTAGCTAGAAATTACGTCGAGCCTTGCGGCGGTAAAAAAAAAAAAAAAATAATTTCACAATATCAAGGTGTCTGTTACATCAAAAACCACATCTCCTAAGGTAAAATCTCTCAATACTGTGATTCCTCTTGAGACGGATTTCTGAATTATTAACTTCTGATTTGACGATTTTTTATTTTTCCCTTAGCCGTGACTTCAAGGGCAAGAAGTAGTGCAAATTGTAAAATAGTTCCGACTGATAGCATCCTTTTAGGAGATAGATCCATTCTCTTTTAATTTGATAATGGCTGAATAAGCGTATTTCTCGGCGAAAACGCTGAATATACAAATTCCTCGTGTTCTCAGAGTTGATTGTAAAACATATTATATTATATTCAGAACTAAGAAGACACATGTGAGGGTGAAAATGTCACATTTATGAAGGATAACAAGAGATCGACCTACACATATAGAGAGCTGGCACCTTATATTTTTAAGAACAGAAAGTTTCAAACATTGTGAGGATCACCGAGACAAATTAAAGATTTCGTTTTTTTTTTTTCCTGCAACACAAGCAATTTAAAATTACGTCGAGCCTCGTTGCGATTAAAAAAGAAAACGAACATTTGCACTATGTCAAGGTTTATGTTACACCAATAACCACATTTCCTTATGTAAAATGTCTCAATACTGTGACTCCTCTTGAGACGAAATTCTGGATTATTAACTTATGATTTGTCGATTTTTTTTTCCCCTTCGCCGTGACTTCAAGGACAAGAGGTGCAAATCTGTGAAATAGGTCCGGCTGATAGAATCCTCTTTGGAGGTAGGTCCATTCTCTTTTAATCTATTGATGGCTGAATAAGCGTATTTTTCGGCGAAGACGCTGAATATGCAACTTCCTCAAGTGTTCTCAAAGTTGATTATAAAACACATTATATTATATTCCGAACTAAGAAGACACTTGTGAGTGTGAAAATGTCACATTTATGAAGGATAACAAGAAATCGACTGACATGTAAAGAGAGCTGGCACCTTAGATTTTAAGAAAAAGAGCTTCAAGCATTGTGAGGATCACCGACACAATTTAAAGATTTAGATATTTTTTTTTCTCCAGCAAAATCAGTTTTAAATTACGTCGAGCCACATGGCGGTTAAAGATTAAAAAAAAAAAAAAACTAACATTTGCACTATGTCAAAGTTTCGGTTACACCAAAATCCACATTTCCTTGGGTAAAATCTCTCAATACTGTGATTCCTTTCAAGATGGAATTCTGGATTATTTACTTTTGATTTGTCAGTTTTTTCCTCCTAGCCGTGAATTCAAGGATAAGAAGTAGTGCAAATTGTGAAATAGTTCCGGTTGATAGAATCCGTTTTTGAAGTAGTCTAATTTTTCTTCGAAACCGCTGAATAAGCAACTTCCTCGTGTTCGCAAAGTTGATTGTGAAACATTATATTATATTCAGAACTAAGAAGACACTTGTGAAGGTGAAAATGTCACATTTATAAAGGATAGCAAGAAGTCGACTGACACTTAAAGAGAGCTGGCACCCTGGGATTTTAAGAACAAAAAGCTTAAAACTGTGAGGATCACCGAGGCAATTTGAAAACTCCGATTTTTTTTTTTTCGCTTTCCAGCAAAAGCAGTTTAAAACTACGTCGAGCCACGTGGCGGTAAAAAACAAAATATCCACAATATCAAGGTTTTTCTTACACCAAAAACAACATTTCCTTAGGTAAAATATCTCAATACTGTGATTCCTGTCCAGACGAAGTTCAGGAATATTAACTTTTGTCGATTTTTTCCCCTTAGCCGTGACTTCAAGGACAGAAAATATTGCAAATTGTGAAATTGCTCCGGCTGATAGCATCCGTTTTGGAGGTAGGTTCATTCTCTTTTAATCTAATGGTGGCTGAATAAGCGTATTTCTTGGTGAAAACGCTGAATATGCAACTTCCTCAAGTGTTCTCAAAGTTGTTTTTAAAATATATTATATAATATTCAGAACTAAGAAGATATTTGTGAGGGAGAAAAAGTCACATTTATGAAGGATAACAAGATGTCGACGAACACGTAAAGACAGCTGGCACCTTATGTTTTTAAGAAGAAATAGCTTGAAAAATTGTGAGGATCTCCGCACAAATTTCAAAACTTCAAATTTTTTTTCTCCACTAGTTTGATATTACGTCGAGCCTTGAGGCAGGTAAAAAAAATCGAAAATTTTCACAATATCAAGGTTTCAGTTACACCAAAAACCACTTTTCCTTAGAAAAAATCTCTCAATACTGTGATTCCTCTTTAGACGGAATTCTGAATAATTAACTGATTTGTCGATTTTTTCTTCCCTTAGCCGTGACTTCAAGGACAAGAAATAGTGCAAATTGTGAAATAGTTCCGGCTGATAGCATCCGTTTTGGAAGTAGGCCCATTCTCTTTTAATCTAATGATTCCTGTATAAGTGTATTTCTCGGCGAATACGCAGAATATGCAACTTCCTCGTGTTCTCAAAGTTGAGTGTAATACACTGTATATTATATTCAGAACTAAGAATACACTTGTGAAGGTGAAAATGTCACATTTATGAAGGATAACAAGAGGTCGACTGGCACGTAAAAAGAGCTGGCACCTTAGATTTTTAAGAACAAAAAACTTCAAACATTGTGTGGATCACCGAGGCAATTTAAGTATTTCGATTATTTTTCCCCAGCACAAGCTCTTTAAAATTACGTCGAGCCTTGTGGCGGGAAAAAAAAAACGAACATTTGCACTATGTCAAGGTTTCTGTTAAACCAAAAACCACATTTTCTTAGGTAAAATCTATCTATACTGTGATTCCTCTTGAGACAGAATTCTGGATTATTAACTGAATTGTGTTTTTTTTTTCCCCTTAGCCGTGACTTCAAGAACATGAAGTAGTGCAAATTGTGAAATAGTTCCGACTGATAGCATCCGTTTTGGAGGTAGATCCATTCCCTTTTAATCTGATGATGGCTAAATAAGCGTATTTCTCCTCGGAAACGCTGAATATCCTAATTCCTCAAGTGTTCTCAAAGTTGATTGTAAAACACATTATATTATATTCATAACTAAGAAGACACCTGTGAGGGTGAAAATGCAACATTTATAAAGGATAACTAGAGGTCGATTGACGCGTAAAGAGAGCTGTCACCTTAGATTTTTAATAACAAAAAGCTTCAAACATTGTGTGGATCACCGAGACCATTTAAGTATATCGATTTTTTTTTTCTCCAGCACCTCTTTAAAATTATATCGAGATTTTTGGCGGTAAAAACAAAAAAACGAACATTTGCCCTATGTCAAGGTTTCTGTTACACCAAAAACCACATTTCCCTAGGTAAAATCTATCTGTATTGTGATTGCTCTTGAGACGAAATTCTTGATTATTAACTGAATTCTCATTTTTTCCCCCTTAGACGTGACTTCAAGAACAAGAAGTAGTGGTAATTTTCAAATATTTCCGGATGATGGCATCCGTTTTGGATGTACGTCCATTCTCTTTGAATCTGATGAAGGGTGAATAAGAGTATTTCTTGGCGAAAACGCTGAATATGCAACTTACTCAAATGTTCTCAAAGTTTTTTGTAAAACACTTTATATTATATTCAGAACTAAGAAGACATTTGTGACGGTGAAAATGTCACATTTATGAAGGATAACAAGAAGTCGACAGACACGTAAAGAGATCTGGCTCCTTAGGTTTTTAAGAACGAATTGCTTGAAACATTGTGAGGATCACCGTGACAATTTAAAAACTATTTTCTTTTTCTCTCCAGCAAAAGCAGTTTACAATTACGTTGAGCCACGTGGCGGTAAAAAAAACACACACACACAATTTCAAGGTTTCTCTTACACCAAAGACCACATTTCCTTAGGTAATATCTTTCAATACTGTCATTTCTCTTGAGACGGAATTCTGGAATATTAACTTCTGATTTGTCGAATTTTTTTCCCCATAGCCTTGACTTCAAGGACAAGAAGTAGTGCAAATTGTGAAATAGTTCCGGCTGATAGCATCCATTTACGAGGAAGGTTAATTCTCTTTTTATCTAATGGTGGCCGAATATGCGTATTTCTTGGCGAAAACGCTGAATATGCAACTTCCTCAAGTGTTCTCAAAGTGGTTTGTGGAACATATTATATTATATTCAGAACTAAGAAGACAATTGTGAGGGTGAAAATGACACATGTATGAAGGATAACAAGAAGTTGACGGACACATAAAGAGAGCTGGCACCTAAGGTTTTTAAGAACAAAAAGCTTGAAACATTGTGAGGATAAAGAGACAATTTAAAAACTTTGATTTTTTTTTCTCTCTCCAGCAATAAGCAGTTTAAAATTACGTCGAGCCATGTGGCGGTAAAAAAAAAAAAAAATCGAACATTTTCACAATATCAAGGTTTCTTTTGCACTAAAACCACATTCACTTAGGAAAAATCTCAATACTTTGATTCCTCTTTAGACGGAATTCTGAATTATTAACTTCTAATTTGTCGATTTTTTTTTCCCTTAGCCGTGACTACATGGACAAGAAGTTGTGCAAATTGTGAAATAGTTCCTGCTGATTGCATCCGTTTTTGAAGTAGGTCCATTCTCTGTTGATAAAATGATTGCTGAATAAGCGTATTTCTCGGCGAGAACGCAGAATATACAACTTCATCAAGTGTTAAGTTGAGTGTAATACACTTTATATTATATATAGAACTAAGAAGACACTTGTGAGGGTGAAAATTTCACATTTATGAAGGATAACAAGAAGTCGATTGACACGAAGAGCTGGCACCTAAGATTTTTTTTAGAACAAAAAGCTTCAAACATTGTGAGGATCACCGAGACAATTTAAGTATTTCGATTTTTTTTCTCCAGCAGAACCTCTTTAAAATTACGTGAAGCCTCGTAGCGGTAAAAAAAAAAAAAAAAAACGAACATTTGCAATATGTTGAAGTTTCTGTTACACAAAAAAACACATTTCCTTAGGTAAAATCTATCAATACTGTGATTCCTCTTGAGACGGAATACTGGATTATTAACTGATTTGTCAATTTTTTCCCCTTTAGCCGTGACTTCAAGGACAAGAAGTAGTGCAAATTGTGAAATAGTTCTGGCTGATAGCATCCGATTACAAGGTAGATCCATTCACTTTTAATCTGATGATGGCTGAAAAGCGTATTTCTCCGCGGAAACGCTGAATATCCTAATTCCTTAATTGTTCTCAAAGTTGATTGTAAAACACATTATATTAGAAATAAGAAGACATTTGGGGGTGAAAATATCACATTTATGAAGGATAACAAGAGGATGACTGACACGTAAAGAGAGCTGGCACCTTAGATTTTTAAGAACAAAAAGCTTTAAACGTTGTGAGGATCACCAAGACAATTTAAAGATTTCGATTTTTTTTTCTCCAGCACAAGCTATTTAAAATTACGTCGAACCTCGTGGCGGTGTAAAAAAAAAAAAAAAAAAAACGAACATTTGCACTATGTCAAGGTTTCTGTTACACAAAAAAACACATTAGATTAGGTAAAATCTATCAATACTGTGACTCCTCTTGAGACGAAATTCTGGATTATTAACTTCTGATTTGTCGATTTTTCTTTTCCCCATTAACGGTGACGCCAAGGACAAGAAGAAGTGCAAATCTGTAAATTAGTCCCGGCTGATAGAAGCCTTTTAGGGGTAGATTCATTCTATTTTAATCTATTGATGGGTGAATAAGCGTATTTCTCGGCGAAAACGCTGAGTATGCAACTTCCTCAAGTGTTCTCAAAGTTGATTGTAAAACAAATTATATTATATACAGAACTAGGAAGACACTTGTGAGGGTGAATATGTCACATATACGAAGGATAACAAGAAGTCGACTGACACAAAGGGAGCTGGACATTGTGAGGATCACCGAGACAATTTAAAAACTTCAATATTTTTTTTTCTACAACAAAAGCTTTTTAAAATTACGTCGAGCCACGTGACGGTAAAAAACAAAATAAACGAAAAACATTTGCACATTATCAGGGTTTCTCATACCAAAAACCACATTTCCTTAGGTAAAATCTCTCAATACTGTTATTTCTCTTGAGACGGAATTCTGGAATATTAACTTCTGATTTGTCGATTTTTTTTTCCCCATAGCCGTGACTTCAAGTACAGGAAATAGTGGAAATTGTGAAAGAGTTCCGGCTGATAGCATCCATTTACGATGAAGGTCCATTCTATTTTTGTCTAATGATGGCTGAATAAGCGTATTTCTTTGCGAAAACGCTGAATATGCAACTTCCTCAAGTTTTCTCAAAGTTGTTTTTGAAAAATATTATATTATTATCAGAACTAAGAAGACACTTCTGAGGGTGAAAATAACACATTTAGGAAGGATAACAAGAAGTCGACGGACACGTTAAGAGAGTTGGCACATTAGGTTTTTATGAACAAATAGCATCAAACATTGTTAGGACCACAGAACTAATTTAAAAACTTTTTTCTCCAGTAGTTTAAAATTACGTTGAGCCATGTGGCGGTAAAAAAAAAAATCGAACATTTTCACAATATCTAGGTTTCTGTTACACTAAAAATCACATTTTCCTAGGTAAAATCTCTCAATACTTTGATTCCTCTTGAGATGGAATTCTGAATTATTAACTTCTAATTTGTCGATTTTCTTTTCCCTTAGCCGTGACTTCGTGAACAAGAAGTAGTGCAAATTGTGAAATAGTTCCGGCCGACAGCATCCGTTTTTAAGGTAGGTCCATTCTCTTTTTTACAAAAATGATTGCTGAATATGCGTATTTCTCGGCGAAAACGCAAAATATGCAACTTCCTCAAGTGTTCTCAAAGTTGAGTGTAATACACTTTATATTATATTTAGATCTAAGAAGACACTTCTGAGGGTGAAAATGTCAAATTTATGAAGGAAAATAAGTCGATTAACACGTAAAAAGAGATGACACCTTAGATTTTTAACAACAAAAAGTTTCAAACATTGTGCGAATCCCCGAGACAATTTAGAGATTTCGATTTTTTTTTTCTCCAGAAGTAGCTTAAAAATTACATCGAGCCTTGTAGCGGTAAAACAAAAAAAAGTCGAACATATTCACAATATCAAGGTTTCTGTTACTCCAAAAAACACACTTACTAAGGTAAAATCTCTCAATACTGTGATTACCTTTGAGACAGAATTCTGAATTACTAACTTCTGATTTGTCGATTTTTTTTTCTTCCCTCAGCCGTAACTTCAAGGACAAGTAGTAGTGCAAATTGTGAAATAGTTCCGACTGATAGCATCCGTTTATTAGGTATATCCATCTTTCTTTAATCTGATGATGGCTGAATAAGCGGGTTTCTTGGCGAAAACGCTGAATATGCTAATTCCTCAAGTGTTCTCAAAGTTGATTGTAAAACACATTATATTATATTCAGAACTAAGAAAACACTTGTGAGGGTGAATATGTCACATTTATGAAGGATAACAAGAAGTCGACTGACACATAAAGGGAGCTGGACATTGAGAGGATCACCGAGACAGTTTAAAAACTTTTTTTTTTTTTCTCGAGCAAAAGCATTTTAAAATTACGTCGAGCCACGTGACGGTAAAAAAAAAAAAAAAATCTGCATATTATCAAGGTTTCTCATACCAAAAACCACATTTCCTTAGGTAAAATCTCTGAATACTGTTATTTCTCTTGAGACGGAATTCTGGAATATTAACTTCTGATTTGTCGATTTTTTTTCCCCTTAGCCGTGACTTCAAATATAGGAAATAGTGCAAATTGTGAAATAGTTCCGCCTGATAGCATCCTTTTACTAGGAAGGTCCATTCTCTT
This sequence comes from Birgus latro, assembly GCA_018397915.1. NCBI lineage: Eukaryota > Metazoa > Arthropoda > Malacostraca > Decapoda > Coenobitidae > Birgus > Birgus latro. The sequence goes on from JAGKTI010031892.1 coordinate 9,325, forward strand.
TTTATCTGATGATGGCTGAATAGGCGTATTTCTTGAGGAAAACGCTGAATCTGCAACTTACTCAAGTGATCTCAAAGATGTTTTTGAAACATTACATTATATTCAGAACTAAGACTCTTGTGAGGGTGGAAATGACACATTTATGAACAATAACAAGAAGTCGACGGACACGTAAAGAGAGCTGGCACCTTAGGTTTTTATGAACAAATACCTTCAAACATTGTTTGGATCACAGAACCAATTTAAAAACTTTTTTCTCCAGTAATTTAAAATTACGTCGAGCCATGTGGCGGTAAAAAAAAAATCGAACATTTTCACAATATCAAGGTTTCTTTTACACTAAAAACCACATTTTCCTAGGTAAAATCTCTCAATTCTTTGATTCCTCTTGAGACCGAATTCAGAATTACTAACTTCTAATTTGTCGATTTCCTTTTCCCTTAGCCGTGACTTCATGAACAAGAAGTAGTGCAAATTGTGAAATAGTTCCGGCTGATAGCACCAGTTTTTAAAGTAGGTCCAGTCTCTTTTAATAAAATGATTGCTGAATAAGCGTGTTTCTCGGCGAAAACGCAGAATATGCAACTTCCTCAAGTGTTCTCAAAGTGTAGTGTAATACACTTTATATTTTATTTAGATCTAAGAAGATAGTTGTGAATGTGAAAATGTCACATATATGAAGGATAATAAGAAGTCGATTAACACGTAAAGAGGGCTGACACCTTAGATTTTAAGGAACAAAAAGTTTCAAACATTGTTAGGATCACCGAGACAATTTAAAAATTTCGATTTTTTTTTTTTCTCCAGAAGTAGCTTAAAAGAACGTCGAGCCTTGTGGCGGTAAAAAAAAAAAAATAAATGGAACATATTCACAAAATCAAGCCTTCTGTTACACCAAAAATCACATTTCCTAAGGTAAAATCACTCAATATTGTAATTCCTTTTGAGACGGAATTCTGAATAATTAACTTCTGATTTATCGATTTTTTTTTCTTCCCTTAGCCGTGCCTTCAAGGACAAGTAGAAGTGCAAATTGTGAAATAGTTCCGACTGATAGCATCCGTTTAATAGGTAGATCCATTCTTTTTTAATCTGGTGATGGCTGAATAAGCGGGTTTCTCGGAAAAAACGCTAAAAATGCTAATTCCTCAAGTGTTCTCAAAGTTGATTGTAAAACACATTATATTATATTCAGAACTAAGGAAACACTTGTGAGGGTGAATATGTCACATTTATGAAGGATAACAAGAAGTCGACTGACACTGACATTGAGAGGATCACCGAGACAGTTTAAAAACTTCATTTTTTTTTCTCCAGAAAAAGCATTTTAAAATTACGTCGAGCCACGTGGCGGTAAAAAAAAAATAATCTGCACATTATCAAGGTTTCTCTTATACCAAAAACCACATTTCCTTAGGTAAAATCTCTGAATACTGTTATTTCTCTTGAGACGGAATTCTGGAATATTAACTTCTGATTTGTCGATTTATTTTCCCATTGCCGTGACTTCAAATACAGGTAATAGTGCAAATTGTGAAATAGTTCCGCCTGATAGCATCCAGTTACGAGGAAGGTCCATTCTCTTTTTATCTAATGATGGCTGAATAAGCGTATTTCTTGGCGAAAACGCTGAATATGAGACTTCCTCAAGTGTTCTCAAAGTTGTTTTTGAAACATATTATATTATATTCAGAACTAAGAAGACACTTGTGAGCGTGAAAATGACACATTTATGAAGGATAACAAGAAGTCGACGGACACGTAAAGAGAGCTGGCACCTTAGGTTTCTATGAACAAATAGCTTCAAACATTGTTAGGATCACACAACCAATTTAAAAACTTTTTTCTTCTCCGGTAGTTTAAAATTACGTCGAGCCATGTGGCGGTAAAAAAAAAAAAAAAAATCGACCATTTTCACAATATCAAAGTTTCTGTTACAATAAAAACCACATATCCCTAGGTAAAATCTCTCAATACTTTGATTCCTCTTGAGACCAAATTCTGAATTATTAACTTCTAATTTGTCGATTTTCTTTTCCCTTAGCCGTGACTTCATGAACAAGAAGTAGTGCAAATTGTGATATAGTTCCGGCTGATAGCATCCGTTTTTAAAGTAGGCCCAAGCTCTTTTTTATAAAATGATTGCTGAATAGGCGTATTTCTAGGCGAAAACGCAGAATTTGCAACTTCCTCAAGTGTTCTGAAAGTGTAGTGTAATACACTTTATATTAAATTTAGATTTAAGAAGATAGTTGTGAATGTGAAAATGTCACATTTATGAAGGATAACAAGAAGTCGATTAACACGTAAATAGAGCTGGCACCTTAGATTTTAAAGAACAAAAAGTTTCAAACATTGTTAGGAACACCGAGACAATTTAAAGATTTCGACTTTTTTCTCCAGAAGTAGCTTACAATTACAACAAGCCTTGTGGCGGTAAAAATAAAATATTAAACGAACATATTCACAAAATCAAGCCTTCTGTTACACCAAAAATCACATTCCCTAAGGTAAAATCACTCAATATTGTTATTACTTTTGAGACGGAATTCTGAATTATTAAATTCTGATTTGTTGATTTTTTATTTTTCCCATAGCCGTCCCTTCAAGGACAAGAAGTAGTGCAAATTGTGAAATAGTTCCGACTTATAGCATCCGTTTATTAGGTAGATCCATTCTTTTTTAATCTGATGATGGCT
>JAGKTI010031893.1:0-12023 GCA_018397915.1 Birgus latro
ATATATACAGTATACCAGTACTTTATATTGTCTTAAAACTGATATTTCTGTTGTAACGAGCATGATGCTCGTCACAAAGTGGTATTGAAGTGATGTAGAGCCATAGCTCATTCTGCTGTTGAACTACATGAAGTAGGGTGCAAGAGAATGAAAATTTGGACCAAGTTAAAGTGAATGAACTATAATGATGATGATGATGTTTGCAGGCAGAGATCAAGTTGCAGTGTAAGAAAACACCAGCACTGCATGAAAACATTGGATTCAGCTGGTACCAGGCTCTTCGATCTGAGTTTTCCAAACTTTACTTCCAGCAGGTGAGACATGAGTAAGTCAAAAAAGAAAACATGTGATAGGATTGTTTTAAAAATTATCCTTGTGTAAGGAAGTATTTTGGAAGTCACGTGTAACTTAAGACGTCTTTTATATTATTTTCTTGCTTCAGCCAGGTGGTTTTATCTACTGTAGTATGACACTACCATAATTCCTCATATTTAGGGCCTTTTCTTTTTCTCAGTAATTTGAGGGAAACTGCTGTAGCAAAGCAGCTAAAATGTAGCAGTGAAAGTTTAATAGTTTTTTTTTCTGTAAATTATGGTGGATTTAATAGCAAAAATGAATTTTAAAAGAGTGTGACAAAACAAGGATTTTCTGCAGCATTCTGGCACAAAGGTCGGTTGAATTCAGCCGTGGGAGAAAGGAAATATACAAATAGGAGCTGTTAACAGACAGCAAATTGTTACATTTTGTTTACTTATTTTTTTTTTAAATGGCAAAGGTAGAAGAAGAAAAGTGAAATCCCGGCAGAGGATAATGAGAGAGGGAGTAACTTTTTACCTGTATCTCTTCCTCACAATCTCCTGCTGTACCAATTGAGTGATTTTCTCTGAAAGGAGTATGAGAAAAGGAACACCTCTTTCTTACCAGCTACATAAAATAGGGAGCATCTTTTAAATAATTCATAAACTCGGTCTGCTCTACTACCAGCCGAGTAAAAGAAGAATCGGATCTTTAAATAATTTGTAAACATTGTCTCCTTTCTTACCAGCAAAGTGTAGGTAAATTCCATTGTCAAATAAGCATGAGAGAGGGACCTGCTTTGTATCTAGAGTTTTAATAGTCTCCATTCTTACCAGCTGAGTGAATTCCTATTGAAGGAGCGTGAGAGAGGGACCATCTACCCACCAGCAGAGGAAGTGTATTCATGGACGCAGCACTGCCGACTTGAGGATGTGAAGGTTGTAGTTCTGGGCCAGGACCCCTACCACGGACCCCGTCAGGCACATGGACTCTGCTTCAGTGTCACTGCAGGTGTCCCACCACCACCCAGGTATTGGCCAAAAGTATGGGAAGGGAAGAACGTTGAGTAAAAAAAAAAAAAAAAAAAAAAAAAAGGGAAAAAAAATGAAGAAAAAAAAAAAAAAAAAAAAAAAAATGGTGATAATGATGCAGTAAGAACATTGTTGTATAAATAGTTACAGGTGTTAAGAAGGAATAAATTTTTTAAGAAATTGGTGTAATGGCAGTGCAGAGTGAGAGGATTATTAAGTTAATATCTAGACTGAGTAGTGTAGCCTTGGGAGGATATGGTATTGTTGGGGCAATGAAGGATTCGATGATAATGTAGATAAGATAAAATTCATAGTGACCAAGTTGGTATGTCATAGGAAACAGTCATTGTATGTATATATATATATATATATATATATATATATATATAAAATTCTTTGTATGAATACTTTATGGCACTGAAGCCAAGATGCAATAAGTTTCATTATTTACCCCCTGGCAGCCTGGTCAACATGTATAAGGAACTGGAAGCAGACATCCCTGGTTTTGTCATCCCTTCACATGGCTACCTTCTGGGTTGGGCTAAGCAGGGTAAGATTGTATTGCAGAAACAACTTTACAGTGGGAATAAGACGGTGTCTCATCATTATTAATCCCTGACTCACATCCTGTAAGGTTTAGCTCAAAATTTGCAAACTCATAACCCTTTTTTTAGGCTAGTGTCTCATAACTACAGTAATTAAAATTTTTTGGTTGTAGCCAGAGTATAATACATACTTGACATCCTACCTTATACAGTAATTAGTAAGTCAGCATGTAATGTAACCTCAAACACAAATAATATGATGTTACTGACCATGCTTGAGCAGTGTGCTGGTGGTGCAGATAAAGCTTAGTGTTGTGTTGTCAGGCCTGAGATATGACTTGGGAATATATTTACACTTTTATAGATACAGTATTTATCACAGCTTATCAGTATTCCAGGTCTAGCTTAAGGAACGGTCAGGTAATGTATAGTATGTTTATGATGGAACTGGTAATGAGATGTGTTTAGTTAGTAAAGAGTTTTATTTCCAGCTGCTTTGACTTTGTTTTGCTTAAGCATTAAATTACAGTTGCAGTTAGTGAGGCATACCTTACCACATCTGTCGGTGAAACTGAGTGATTAACTGATAATAGAAGAGAAGGTGCTTCATCATGCTACCTCTCAGAGTTACATTTAAATAACATTCCCCCCCCCCCCACTTGCTCTTCTGCTGTAATCTTTCCCAGTACTTTTAATTATTCCCTGACTTTTCCTTCCAGTGTAAACCAGCCTTCCCATCTCACAGTATTTCTTCCTATATTCTTTTCTTCATACACTGGTTTTAAACATCCGTCAACCCCTACGCTTGACCCCAAAAGGAATATGATGGACTGAAGTCCTTACTGTCTATGTGTTCCTTCTTTTCTGTATTACATTACCTCCTTTTTCTTTATCAGATTATCCTTATGCTTCCTTCTTTTACCTTTCTTCCCTGTGTATTCGCATTATTCTATCTCTCCTGTACAGTATACTGTACTTCCCGTCTTTCCTGCACTCTACAGTGTTATTCAGTAATTTTTTCTGTTCCCTTCATATCGTTCATTTTTCTTTGTATGTCCCATATTTGAGAGATTACTGATTACTCAATAATTCTGAGTAAAGAAAAAATGAGTAAACACAGCTACATACAGTGTTACTTAGTACTGCTGTATCTGTTCATCCATGTGTCTGTGAGAGGTGCGGCTAAATGTGTATTTATATCTGAAATAATGGGCTTGAATGATATGTGAATGGATGTGCAATGTATTTCATTGGGCATGCTATTTATAGATCTCCCACTTTCATCATTTCCATTTTCTTGTTTATGGTTCGTAGCAACCTAACCTAATCTTTGGCTGGGAAAAAGTGACATGATGATGGTAATGACAGTTGAACACCTTCTAACTCCATCATTTCATACCAGGTGTACTGCTGCTGAATGCATGCCTGACAGTGCGAGCTCACAATGCCAACTCCCACAAGGACCAGGGATGGGAGCAGTTCACCGATGAGGTCATTAAGGCTGTGTCCCAGCGAAATAAGGGTGTTGTCTTTCTCCTATGGGGATCATACGCACAGAAGAAAGCAGCAGTCGTAGATAAGGTCAATGGAATTTTTATTTGGCCATATGAAACTATCCTAACCCACCATCCACTCAGTTACTTTACACAGCCAAAAGGTTACCCTACTTGTAGCTCAGAAAACCTTTCAGTACATTGGGTGGTAGCCATATAACCCAAATGAATACTGGTGGTCTAGTGGGTTAAGATGCTCCTGCTGGATATAGCCTGTAAGGGTTTATATCCAGGGGAGGGTTGCGATTTATTGCTCACATAATATCACTCATGGGAAAGCAGCTGAGAATTCATGCCTTGAAAGTGTAAAATAATTTGCCCAGTCCAGGGCCTCTACACTTGTGATGAGGCAGTAAGATTGGATGACTGAATAGAATAGAATTGGGCCATAAATCGGTATAAGCAACATTACAGGCTATGATACTCTTGCTCACCCCACAGTCATAGCAGCAGTCCTGCTGCACTGTCTACTCCTATTTTAATTTGTCATCTCAACATCTGTGGGGTAGAGTTATAACAAGTTCATAACTTTGTTATGTGCATCACCATATAGACGGTATTTATTGAAGCATTTGTCCTATGTCACATTATTTTGCTTGGTGAGTTTACATTCTTTACTTTCTCACATGGTTACTTATCATACAAACCATCTTTTCATCCTGTACCTTCTCCCACTGAACAGACTCAGGGTATTCAGTAATCTTTTTCAAAACCCTGGCCATATCTTTTGTCCCCATATTATCATACCACAGGGTTCTTCCCATGGCAAAGTGCAGGAAAATGTAAGGAAGTTTGGCTCCTGGATGGATGCTGCAGCTGCCCCACCCAGGTTGTCCAGTGCCACCACAGGTAGGCTTCTCATCAGCACCTGGAATGGACCATAGTTACAGGTGATGGCATGTATGTGGGCAGGTGTGGAAGGGTGTGACTCATGACCAGGTGTAATTCTAATGTGGAAGTGGACTATAATTATTTGTCTCTCTTACCCTGACAGAAGAAGCATCACCTACTACGTGCACCTCACCCCTCGCCTCTCTCAGCTCACCGTGGCTTCTTTGGCTGTAAGCACTTCTCTAAATGCAATGAACTGCTTAAGAATGCAGGGAAGAAGCACATTGACTGGTCCTACCTGCCTAAGGAAGCTTGAGCCTTAGAGAATTATCCACTTCACCGCAGGAACTCATTTGCGGCCACTTCATAACACTTTTTTTTTTAAGCTACTTCAGTGACTTACTTTTATTCAGTTTACAAATCAAATGTTTTATTTTTCATATGATTTTACCATCACCATATGACTTCATTCAGCTTTGAAGAGCCTTTCCAAACACGATGGGTTCGATGTAGCCACTTTAACTCCATCATTACAAGACATCCCCCTGAAGTCGAATAAACGCACATTGTTGAGGCAAGAATAAAGGAGCAAAATACTTAGATGTCACCAGATTGAAGGGGTTAAAGACCTTTGGAAATTTCTGATGAATTTTAGTTTTAGTTTAGTTGTTGTTATTAATAAGTCATTTTTATTTTATTTCTAGTCCTTTCAGTGTGGTTACGTGTTTCTTTTTTTTTTATTCGTGCTATATCTGGATCATTTTATTCAGTGTAGGAGAGACTTGAGAATGGGTGGTTAGATCTAGCCATAATTAACTTTACTAAGGAATTTTCCTAAACTGAAGAAAATCATCTAGTAGCAGCAAGAGAAAAATACATATACATATCCCACTGAAATATTGAAACTGTTGGAGTATAGGAACCATGCTTGTATGAAAGGGAAGAGTTTCATGACAACTGGTAGAATACTGAATTTTTAGGTATATCAGATCAGTAATGTAAACCAAGATGCAGTTTTAAAGGGCAGCAGATCATATGTGTACAGATTAAATGAAAATGCAGTGGAGGTGCTGAGGTAGGAACAGTTGACGGGTGGAATGTTTGTTGGTGGAATCAACAAGCCTCCACAATGTGCTTAGTAGAATTATAAGATGCTTGTTATTCACCATTGCAACAAGGAGAAACGTAATGGTATTGTGGTTTTGATGTGATTATCTTGAGTGGAAAAATTGAGTTTGAACATAATTTTGTAAATGTTACACAAATTATCATACTTCAAAATACTGCTGAAAATTGGTGCATGGTGATGGAAAGTAGTGTAGAATTAGTCACTGGAGTGCGATGATGAAAAGACAGTAGTTGAAACAATTAAGTACCAGATGATCTAGTGATCAGAATGCCCCATTAGACTGATGGTTGTGTATAGGTTTGATCCCAAGGAGGTGGCTGGAAACATTGATCATGGATGATAATGCCATCAAGGGAAATAGACAGGTCATCCACCTTTAAATGTACTTAATTACAGTAGCCCAACCATGGACTCCTGTGCTCTAAAGTTGGTAATATGGAATAGGCAGTTTGTTTTTTTGATGAGTTATTGATGAATTAGGTAAGATTTCATGATCTATTAAACTGAATGATAATCATATTGTCTAATTGAGGTTAGGCCATTGATGTTATGTAACTGATTATTTGAGTCAAGCATGAAGTACTTGGCAGAGAAGGTTTTTATTTAATATTGAAAGTAATAAATGTTCTGCATTTTTATTTTTTACTGGTAAGTATTCAGCTGTATTTTATTTAAAACAAACATATACTAATTGATGGAAAGTAGTAAGTATTCAGCTGTATTTTATTTAAAACAAACATATACTAATTGATGGAAAGTAGGGCCTTACTGTAGCTGTAAGAGTTTTCAGTTTGTGGGGACAATTTTTAACGAAAATAAATGCAGTCTGTGTTAGAGAAGTCATTGTAATGCAGTTTCTTACTGAGCACAGTTCAGTATTAGTTTCTTAATTATATTTTTTGCGTATTTTTACTTTCCCAAGAGAGGTAGGTTTTGTCAAGTTATTGTTTTTCTTCATACTGTGCTTCATTTTATTGTATTTGTAAAAAGGAAATCAGTTGTGCTTGGTGGGTGGCATGCCTGATGGTAGTCATTTAATCCAAAGGTTAAATAAAATTATCAGTTATTTTCAACCATGCCAGTCACAGTACACAAAGAATGATACAAATTAAAAGACCTTTTAATTTTGTAATAACATAGCTTAAGCTTAATGTTAGTAATAGTACACTACACCAGCCAACTTGCCTGTATAATCATACCTCTGAACAGTCACCTTTTAATGGCTGAGTTTTTATTTATCATACAGTCCTTTTCTATCTAACTGGGAGGCTAGGTTTTTCAGCCTTGACATTTAAATGATTGACCAGCCTCACTGGACCCTGAATGGCATTATGTGAGCAGAAAACCCTAACCAGTTCCTGGATGTAAACCCTTACAAGCTCTGTCTGGTTGCAGCTCCTTAACTCAGTAAACCACCAGGCATCATTTGGTAATATGGTTAACACTCGGAAGAGTAAATGATGTCTTGTATTACAGAAAGTCACTGTGCTTGTCAGTCAGTCATTTTGAAAGCAGCAGTACAGTATATCAAGTGAGTGGATTGTGGTTATCCGGCTTAACACTTAGTTCATATATATTCATAGCTATCACACTGACCTTCCAAGAGCATTGAATGGTGATTTAGAGGCAGCTTCTCAGTGGACAAGTTAGTTGACGTGAAGTATATTAAGTGATATTTCCCTTCATAGTACAAATAACACCATATGATATGTTTTGATTGTGAAAATGAGGGTATTCAGCAAAAGCTCCATTATTACCCACTGTAATGATTGGAAATTTATGGATATTTGAATATTTGTTTATGTCTCGTATTAATTTTAAAATTCATGCTGGTGCAGTGTCATCTTAAGCGAGGGTTATGTCTTCACGACCATTGTATAGTCAGTAGGTATTATTCCTAAGCCTCCATCTGCTTCCCTTACATCTAATCATCGTCATCATCATCTCCACAACTCATCCTTACCTCTCACCATCCTCCCCTCACATCTCATTCTCATCCTCACACATCGTCTAACACTTCATCGTCACCTCATTTTGCCAGTATCTCTTTTCCTGCCAACCCATTCCAAGTATAGTTCTTTCACCCTAACCTGACAGATTTTTGCTTTTCAGCAGCTTGTTTCCTTTAGCTCAGGGGCAGCATAGAGCAGTACAGAACTACAATGAACCCGTTCTATATTGAACTTTTTTTTCTGTTTTGTTGTTAAATAATAGTACAAATACAGTATTTAATATTTATGTATGCATTATCAAGCTACACAGTATAAACCCACACTGAATTGAAATAAAACTGAACACAGACAGTTCTCTTTAGCATGAGCCAAGCAATATTTAGTATACAGTATATTGAACCTGGAGTCATTACAGTCTCCCTTAAGAAACACCAGCTGTACAGGTATCAAACTGTTATCTATACTATCAGCCTTTTCCCTCAGTTCACTGACATATCAAGGGTTCACTGTACATCTTTGCTGTAGCACACCTTTCATGACAAGCACAATATTTTTAAGTTTATCTCATTACATCTAGAAATTCAAGGAGAGATGGCAAATTAGGTCCAATTAAAATATTGAGTTTATAGCCTTTTTAGTAAAGTTTGATATGCAGTTAATGTATAAAATTCCAATATCTTAAAATACATGATTAAAGAGAACTTTTTTATTTGAGTACCTTGTAGAAATGTTAATTTGCATTTGTAAACTCATTCATATCAGATGGCGCCAGATTCCTGGGGCTTGAATGGAGATTGAATGCATGTATGCGTGTACTGTTGATTACTTCACCCACTATTGTGCTCTTTCATTTTTCTGGGTTTCAGTACCCTAACTACCCTACCTCACCTGGGAAAAAGAAAGGTAATGATGATGATGGAACACCTTCCTGCCTGACCTTTAGTGAGATCTACCCCCAAGGTTTGGGGGCTTGTATTGATTGGTTAATAGAGAACCAAACTAAAAACAAACCTAAAGTGGAAGTCACTGTTAAAACTGATTTAATTATCCCCATAAGCACCCTGTTTTCCTTCCTCCTACAGTCCACCATCCTCCTTTTGAGGGACAGGAAGTTAAGGGATATTTGTGTAACAACCATAGTCACCCATGTATGCCAGTGCCTTCGTGTCAAGTTGTTCCTTTCCATCAACCCTCATGTGGTGAAAAGAGTAATGGATACTGTAACTAACCCCTCCAGTTTGGAAAGTCCTGGCCTGCCCTGCCCTACCCTGGCCTGTTTTGCCTTAACCAGCCCTCCTTTGCCCTACCCTGACCTCACCCTGTCCTGCTCTACAATGTCCTGCTATACCCTATACTCTGCCCTGTCTTTCCCTACCCTGCCCTGCCCTGACCAATCTTTCCTTACCCTGCCGTGCTGTACTCTACTTTGCCCTGCCTCACCCTCTTGCCCTCCCTGCCCAGCTCTACTTTGCCCTTTCCCACCGTGTCCTGCCCTGCCTTCCCCAGTTCTGCTCTGCCCTGCCCTACTTTGATTGCCCTGCTCCACCTTGACCTTCTTTATCATGGTTTGCCCTGCTTTGCTTTGCTTTGCTTTGCTCTCCCCTTCCATGCCCTGCACTCCCCTACTTATTTCTTTCGGTCACGCCATATTATCCCGTGACACATGACATGCCCTGACACACAAGCTGCTCTATCCTACCAAGTCAAGTGGCAGGGCAGGACAAGTTATGTGGCAAGACAGGTCATATAATAGGACAGGACAGGACATTTATGGCATAAGCCTTTACTGCCCCACCTGCAGTGTAGGGGCTGGCTGCTTGGTCGAGTCACCAGCTGCAAGAATGACCGGTCGGCCACACAGATTGGCAATTTGTGATCGGTAAACCTCAACCGGACCGTGGATTAAAAGTTTAAAATCCTTGCTGTGTCACATCCGGTTTGAGCACCTTAACCCTAGAGTGCCAGGCGTCTATATTTTGGTTACGTGGTTTCCAGCCAATGTAATAAGTGGATGGAGATAATATATTGATCTTTTCGTTACAGACATCTGAAATAAGAATTGGTGATTTTATTAAAGTTCATGAAACTTTTAATGCATCGTCATTACATGAAGGGATGTATAATGGCTGGCTAACATCGTGGTGAAGTTAGCAATATTATTCTCTTTTCACCTCAGATTAGCTCAAATTATCTGACCTAGGACATACTGTATATCTGTCAGATATTTGTTCTTTCGCAGCATGATTCGAGTAGCTCGGTGGCAGAAAAGGACAGTGCTCGGATTCTACGAGTACATCGTTCCGTTGAACCTCTTCGTGACCTGCATCGTATTGTAATACTGTATTAACTTACAGGTATGATTTTAGGCCAATATAAAGGGGATAGAGAAGAGTAACAATAATAGTGACAATTGTTTGCATGGTAAAAACTAACCTTGTCTCGAGATGGACCTAAATGAACTCCTGAAGCTCCGAATCACGTCAGTCACCCTCTAACCGCGGGAGAGGGAGGTCCCCGGAACTGTGTTCATATTTTGTTAGTGCTAATAATAGTGTATAAACAGCTTCCCCCAACCTTACTAATATACAGAGAGGTAAGCAAGGATATTGTTCATCAGCCCCTTGACAGCTGCGAGATCTTAGATGAACCAAACCGTCTGTATATTAGACTGGAAAAGTGTTGTTTACGAGTATGTGAATGCTCAGGAGAGTGTAAGGAGAGGTATCGGGACTCAAGAGATTGTTTGCCTGGGGAGAGAATAGAGTCTGAGAGACTGACTAGGAGAGGTAGTGATGGGAGAGAGAGGTGGGAGACGATGAAGAGATGGAGGGCTGTGGTGGAGGTATATGAGTATGGCTGGTGTGAGTTGGAGGAGGGCAACCTGCTGATAACAAGTGACGTCGAGGCAGTTTGTTTGTGGGCACTCATTCGCGATCAAGGCGGCTGGGTATAGATGGATGAAAGTGAGGGCATATAATTACTGTGTCCATATTAGAGACAGATAATTATATAAAAATACATAAATAGAGTCAGTCGAGATTTTTTCTTATTTTTTAGTCATTTATTTACTTATTTATTTTTTTGTTCACTGTTAGGTTTTCTCTCAACTGTACAAAATCGCCACGGTTTAGCATGAATCCATATCTTTATCAGTCCATGTCAGAGTCAGGGCAGGACCAGACCTACTCAGAGGGAGCTTGATGAATACTAACCTTTCTCCATGCTGGCGAAGTAGGCGTGGGAAAGGGGAGTCAGTGGGAAGAGTGAGGAATGTGGCAGTAAGTGAATAATACTGGATATGTTTGTGGGTCAGAGTTTGTATATGTCTTTAGTAGAGCCAACATTATGCCAACACTTGAAGCATTGTTATTTTTATTGATACCTGCACGTAATGGGTTCCTCTGTAATAAGAAAAAATGAAAATAGGGGATTTATCCATCATTATGTATATTTAGGCACTACACAGTACAGTAAAGAGATGTTTTACGTAATATGATCCTACACACACACACACACACACACAAATGATGATGATGATGATGATAATAATGATTTTTCGACAGCTGAAGGGAGGGAACCGTGTCAACAGATGGATCGAGGAAGCTGCAGGGAGTCTTGTCATGAAATCCAGCCATCCACGTCTCCTCTCCGTCATGTCAACAGCTGAGTCGATTGTCCTTAGTTATACCTGTCTATCCATCGTTTTTGACTCAGCAGCATAGGAGTAGATAGATAAATGCATAGAATTATAGATAGAATGATAGACAGATAGAATGACAGATAAACAAAGCTGTAATTAGACAGAGTTAGAATGGTAGATTAGATAATTAAAGAGTTAGCAGCATTGGCGTAGATAAGTGGAAAAATAACCGGACAGATAGTTAAATGGATGAAAAAGCTGTAATTAGATAGGTAATTAGAATGACAGATTAGATAGTCAAACAGTGAAGGGGAGAGCAGGTAATTCTTGGGCGAAGGAAAATGGTGTGGGAGGGAGGAAGAGAGGCCTGGAGGAGAAAGAAGGAAGAAAAAAAGGAAGTAGTGAGGGAGGAAGAACTGAGAGGGATGGAGGTAGGGAGGGGTGAGGAAGAGGAGAGGAGAGAGAGAGAGATGAGAGAAAAGAGGAAAAAAAAAAAAGAGGGAATAAGAGGCTGTGATGGCTACGTGTGTGTGTGTGTGTGAGTTGGTGTGTTGGGTGGAGGTGGGAGAGGGATGTTGCTAAGATCTAGTGTAGTGTTGGGCAGGTGTTTGTGTCTTGTTTATCTTGTTTATTTGTGGACGGGGGTGATGCTGCGTGATGATGCAAGGATGGGACGGGTCTGGAGAGGAGGCAGTGATGAACTATGTGCCCCTCGGATTCACGTTGATTTTTGAATGGAAGTATTTTTGTTTCTTGATGTAAGTGATCCGAAGTTGTTATAGTGCATCCCGTTATTATTCTTAAGTGTGTGTGATGGAGTGTGTGGTGAAATGCTGAAGCATGGGGGAGAGATAGTAATAGAATGGATGTGGAAGGTGTGCAGATTGGCTTGGGAGGAGAGTAGAGTCCCGGAGGATTGGAAGTCAGGTATAATTATTCCTCTGTACAAAGGAAAAGGGGAAAAAGCAGTGTGTGGTAATCATAGGGGCATTTGCCTTCTCAGTGTAATAGGAAAAATATATGGTAGGATACTTATTGACAGAGT
>JAGKTI010031894.1:0-12023 GCA_018397915.1 Birgus latro
ACACTCTTCCACAAAGTTTTATTGAACTTCAAAGAGAACGTTTGGAGATATTGTGCAAGATACATAGGATCCGGATCCGGATACTGATCCTCCCCCAAATTTAATCATTTCTTTCATGGCCCATGGCCCACCCTTCCATAGAATTTCACTGAAAATTATTGAGAACTTGTGGAAGCGAGATACATAGGATCCGTATCCGGATCCGGATCTGCTCAAAAATTTAATATTTTTTTTTCTTGACCCATGGCCCACCCTACAAAATTTAGTTGAAATTAATTTTAGAACTTTTGGAGATATTGTGTGGACAAACAAACAAACAGATGAAACTGGCACAGGCAGAGCGCTTGCTGGATGGATCTGATTGTCTACTTAGTAATCACCCGTGTGTAGGCAGTCATTTGGCAAAAAATTTCGTGCTTCATTGCAAAACACAGGATGGGTTTAGGAAGCTAAAAAATCCATTGCCAGGTGCGCCAGACGTTTCTCTTCAATTTGGTAAGAAAAAAAGAAAAATACTATTGAAGCTGAAGAAATGGTGGCTGGGCCGGCCACTGAGTCACAACGATTTCCGGACCATCTGCCATTGAGGGGTTTCAACCCCCCACCCAGTCCAGCCTTTGACCGACTTTGATGAAAAACAATAGGCTTCCAGGGTTTATGTATATCTACCTTCTTTTTTTTTTTTAAGGACGATTGGCACAAAATTGTGACATGTATAGAGCAGACAAACAAACTGACAGACAGACAGACAGATAGACAAACAAATGGAACTGACCAACAAGCTTGCCGAATCTTTCGATTCCGGCAAGCAACAAACATCGGTGAGTACATAACGTCCTCAGACTTCATTGACGGAGATAACTATGGGATATTTTGCCTAAGGGAATACAGTGATGGTAAGGGAGACTGAGGGGAGGCGGTCGTAAAGGAGGGGGGGAGGTAGTGAGGAAGGCTTTGATCCCTTAGAGTAGCAGAAGTATATATCGATATATAACATACAGACGTTACTTGTGGGTAGGTGTTTATTACCTCTGCCAACGAAGTTGGAGGAGGTTATGTTCTCACCTATGTTTGTTTGTTTGTTCACAAGATATCTCCAAAAGTTCTCAGTGAAGTTCAATGAATTTTGTGGAAGGGTGAACTGTTTAAATCGGGGGGGGGGGGGGGATCTGGAACTGGATCCGGATCCTATGTATCCCGCACAATATCTCCTAATGTTCTCAATGAATTGCAGTAAAGTTCTATGGAAGAGCGGGCCATAGGTCAATGAAAAATTAATTTTGGGGGAGGACCAGGATCCTATGTATTCCACACAATATCTCCACGGATCTAGATACTGATCCTTTTTAATGGCAATGGCATTGGCGGAGGTATGCTCTCGCTGAGTGCTATTACTGGTAGTGTGCTCATAATAATGATGTATTTAATTCCTCATAATGACTATTGTATTCACGTCAAAAAGGGAGCTAGAAGAATGGAGTCAAACTAGGATGGTAGGGGTTGCAGTGGGGTGAAAGAAGGGAAGGGGGAGGGCGTGGAAAGGAACGCGAGGAAGGAGTGATGCAGACAGGAAGAAAAGAGAGGGGTGAAAAGGAGGGGCGTGGGGTCCCGGAGTAGGAGTGGATGGGAAGAGGATGTAAAACAGTACCATTATCGATGCTTATATAAATGTTATAATTATGAATGTAAAAGAATATTGTTTATTCACTGCCAGAATGACTAAGGCTTCCTGTTATTTGTAGTTATCTTTATGAATAACCGCAGCCTTAATGACCAGGGTAAAGAAAACATGGCTTATATTTGTTATAAGCTCATGGCGTACATTTGGAGTGATAAGTTGATGGCAAGTATTTAGCGTGATTACTTTCGGTATGTGGCAGGTGATGGCGACGATCATTCACTCACTTGTTGTAATGCTGCCTACTTCTTCTTGCGCCATTATCATTCTTTTTCTGTGTCCTCTCTTCTGATTTCTTTCATCTTTCCGTTCAGTTTTATTACTCTTCTTTCCATTTCAGGGAACTTTACATTGAGAGACAAGACTAATGGTTTCCTGTATAATAAGAAACCATTTACAACTCTGGGTGGTAATCATATAACCAACCTATAAGTGTTCCCTACTTGTCAGCAGATGGGTTGGTGGAGGGTTTGTGCCCCTCCCCATAAAACAATTAACTCAAAGACAAACGGCCACCCCCTCCGGGAGTATGGGGTTTGGCTATAGATAGATAGATAGATCTTCAGTATTCTACTTATAGACATTAATTTTTATCATTAGCGATAAAACGTGGATGACAGCAAAGCGTGGCTGGAAAGAGGAAAGACATGTGAGTAGTGATGGCAGGAGGGGTTTGATAAAAGACAAGATATATAATCAGGCAACATAAACTGTCGTTATTTAAGTTTCTGTAGTGTTTCGCTGACATCATATCCATTCTTGTATTCACATCTTTTGTGCTGAAAAGTTTTCTATTGATGGTTCATATTTATCATGCTGGCAACATCAAAAGGGATAATCCTATGAGTCAAATCCTTGCTCAGGGTTCTTCCTTCCCCAATTACATATACTTGCCAAAGACATTATTTTCCCACCTGCTGTCCATTGTATTTAAATAAGTCTTAAGTAACCTTCCTCCAAGCTTTTTAGGTATTAGCAATATTTGCCATATCAAACAATTCAATTTCATACAAAGTTATCAGATCAAAAGGCTCGTAGTGCACAGGCTGATAGGGACGAAGTTCTGCTGTCGCCTATCCTTAATCAGTTGTCAAAAACAATGTTTAAGATTGTTATCGGTCTATCTTGTTCAGTGTGAAACTGACTGAGTTTTGGTTCGAGCTTAATGATATATTACTGTCTTAGGATGCGTGTGTCTTCTGAAGACCGTAATATCTGCTTGCGAGGTTCCATGCCCATCTTCTTTACCAGTACATATATGCATATGGCACATCAGTATTCCCTTGAATGTTGTTTGTGCAACCTACTGTCATACCAGAAAGACAAATCATAATTATATTTTTGAAAGTGTGTCTGTCTATCTATGTATTTGTACCCTATGGAAATGAAGAGGAAACTATCTAGATGGTTTCAGTTGGTCTTACAGTGGCAACTTTTTTCTGGGATTTATTTTTATTATAAGTTGTTAGTGTGGCAATTCTGATGATAAAAATTAAAACTAATAGAAATTAGATCTAATCGTTAACATTTAAGTTAAAATGGTTGATCTAGAAAGCCAATTACCGCAGACTTATAACCATATCAATATTACAACGGGTAAGGTGAGTTAGCGCATGGATGGAGCGAACATATGAACGAGTCAGGTGGGCAAGGTGGATAGGGATGGTTAGATGGGTGAGTAGGTGTGGTGAAGCAGGTTGGGGAAGCGTGTTGGATCGGTGGGTGGGAAGGATAGGTGTGAATGAAGGTGGGTGGGTAGGATGTGTGTATGGAGTGAGTGAGTGGGTAACGGGAAACAGGTCCATGGGGTATTGATGGGTGAGTGAGTAGTGGGAACGTATATTCATAGGGCCAATAGGTCCACGGTAAAAAAAAAAAAGTCCCAGTCGAAAAAATCCCTGAGGAAATGAGCCCAAGGTGGGACATAGGTCCAGTAGGTACAACGAGACCCCAAGGATCGTCTCCCACAGAGGGGGTGGCCCTCCAGGATCCTAGCCAATGCCGCCATGTGCGGTCATAGTTTTCTTACCCGGACAATGCCGGGTTCCTCGATAGAAGATTTTAAGAGATCATTGAGGTATAGTGCAGAAAATATATTGATAAGGAACAGGCATTAAAAAAGGAAACGTGTAAGCTCAACAAAACATGACCCTTAATCACTTACCCTTGTGTTGTGGTATGCGTACTTGTTTGGTGGTATTACTGATGAGTAATTTGTAATATGTGTGATCCTGGTTTGCAAGCTCAGTACATATATGTGGCAGTGGTGTGTGACGGTTTTCTGTGAACATCGCTATATTTATTGTGGTACTGAGGTGATGTACGTGGTCGTACGTAGCGCTGACGATAATAAATGGTTTGATGATCAGTGGCATGTGTGGACCGCAGGTGTACAGCAGGTGCAAGTGCATTGCGATTAACCGAGAAGAGAGAGAGAGAGAGAGAGAGAGAGAGAGAGAGAGAGTGTGTGTGTGTGTGTGCTTGTGTATGTGTGTGTTTTAAGGGGTAGTGTAAGGTGGGAGTGGTCTGTGTGTGGTTTATGTTTATTTTATTATGCATCAATTCTCACTATAGAAAGAAACTGCATTTCAGAAGGCCCAGCAATCCTCCAACACGCAAGAAATGGCGTTACACACCGTTACACTTGAGCGCTAATGTACACTATCCCTATTGTATGCATGCATATGCTATCCCACTGAAGAATTGTGTGATGGTATTATCTGTGTGTTTATGGCTTGTTAATGAGGCTTATCGAACATTAGTTGTAAATGCTTTCATTATAACCTGCTACAGCAGGGATCGATCATTGAAGCCTTGAGGTCAATAGTCCTCATCTCCATCACTTGAAGGTACACTGAGAGTGTTGTGATCAGTGTTGGTAGCATGATGGTGATGTGATGGTTTATGATGGTCACATGGTAATGGGAGGGTGATGTAAAAGTGGAGTGGTGATGTGATGGTAATGCGAGGGTAATGTAAAAGTGGAACGATAGTGATGTGATTGTGGTGTAAAGATGTGTGATAGCGGTGTGAAGCTTTGTGACATTGGTAGTATGATGATATCTGTGGTATGATAATACGTAATGGTAATGTGATGGAATATGGTACTGGTATCATTCATAAGAATGCTGCATAATCGAGGGTTGACGGTGATAAGATAGTCTAATTTAATGTTCTAATAACCCAAACAGATTATATAGCATTCTAAGGCGACTGGATGATACTTTTGTGACTGATGTGATGGTGTAACGCTTTATTAAACTACTTTATAAAGTTCCTTGAAGGCCAGTCTTTACCGAAAATACTGAACAGACGACCTGAATAGAAACAATTGGTAATGANAAAGGGAGGTATAAAAAAAAAAAACGGAACAGAGAATGTGAGTAGAAAGAAGTGGGAGGGGATGTGTGGGGAGGGGGGGGGGGGGGGGGGGGTGGGGGGGGGGGGGGGGAAGCAGCGAGGGGAATGACTTCGGAGAAGAGTGAGTGAAGTTGTGAAATGCAGAATATAAACGTGAGTTAGATATTTTAATAGAGTGGGAGAGCGTGAATTACTGCGTGAGAGTGTGAGTGGAAGACAGTGAGGGAGCGAATCAGTGACTGTGAATGCTAGAAAGATGATGAGCGTCAAATGGTGATGAGAATGACCAAACGAATGAACAGGAGAATGAGAATGATATGGTATGGTATCGGAGAGGGTGATACTTAAAAATGAGTGAATGAAAGCATGAATGAGGCTGTGAATGAAAAGTAATGAAAGACAATACAAATACATGAGTATGAGAAATGGAGTATCAGTATGAGCATAAGTTTAGTTTTAGCCTGCTTTCATTCACCATTGCTATAGCGATTTTCAGTAAATATTACGTTTCGGCAATGATTAGTATGTTATATATATCCCTGCAATATCGACATAATATCTTCTAATACATAAGGAATATGCAAAGGAATAATAACAGCTTTAGTACGAAGTGTAACCTCGGAGCCTTAGATTAATAAAATTGCTTTGTGATAGAAAACCAAAATGAAATTAAAACTAAGAAGTACTCAGTGTACCGTCGTCAAAGTAAAAAAAGTATTCGATTTACTTCTGTACCGTACTTCCTCTATCTTCCCATGCAAATACTTTAACAGTCTCATATAGTCATTTAATTCTATGGTCGTGGTCTGCCCTGTAATGCAAAAACAGAGAACACATACCTCCGCCAACACCAAAAAAATTTAAAATTTATAACAGCATCCGGAGTCGGACCCAACTCAAATCTAATCAACTCTTCCTTGGCCCATTGCCCACCGATCCACCAGATTGCATTAAAATCCAGTAACAAATTTTTGATATATCATGTACGGAAACAGACAAACAGGAAAACAGATATGGATAAATGCATAAAATCTGTCCAACTTCCTTGGGAGAGATAACTATTGTATTGGAGGAAATAAAGGAGAGGAGGAGGCGGGGGAGACCGGGGATGAGATATAGGGTTGGAATGGAGAGATATGTGAAACTGGGAGAAGGGGCGGTATCTATGCCAAATGGCATCAATGACCTGTCAAAATAATTTCATTGTACAAAGTGAAAAGCGTTACATTTGCAGAAAGAATCTGTTAATGAAAACGCGCTAGGGAACCTCCTACGCCCAGAAGAAAACAACCTCCCCTACCCCCCTCCTACCCACCCACCCCAAAAAAATGGATATTGACAACATACAACATGGGTAAATGTGCTTTTACTTGAACTTTTGGAAGACTCTCTCTCTCTCTCTCTCTCTCTCTCTGGGCCGTTTCCATGTTCTCTTTGGATATTTCGTAACACCTCATCTTCTCCGACTGATTTTGGCAACTGTTGTCCGATATGCTACGAGGTTTGATCATGTCGACATTTAAAATATATCTATAAAACTGAAGACCATGTCACGAAAAAATATGAAAGATAAATTGCTAACAAAGAAATGCTACAAAGTGCGGTCCCTGTCCAGTCATTATTCTCCATCATTTCTCCGTCTATTTGGTTGAAGTTGTTGGCAAATTGGTGAATGATTGAGACAGGGTGAGAGGACGGTGTTAAGGCGGAGGAGGTGCTGAGGGAGGGAAGAAAGGAAATACAGAGGGAGTGGGGGAGTTAGGGAGTGGGAGTTGGAAAGTTGTGCGAGTTCGTGAGAGAGGAAGGAGTAAGGGAATAAGAGGGAGTTAGGGATGGAGTAGAAGCTGGGGATGCAGGGAGCGTTAGGGATGGGGTGGAACTGAAGGAGGGAGGGGGAAGACAGGATGAGATTGGGAGTTAATAAGTAAAAGTTTTGCGGATGTAGGAGGTGGACGTGAGGAGGTAAAATGGTACTGAGAAAGGAAGTGAGTTTTAAAGCAAGTGGGGATCAGGGAGTGAATGGAAGTTAGCGTGGGAAGGGTACTAGAATGAGGATGTAGCCTAGGGAGGAAGGAAGTGAAGGGGCGGCAGTGACGAAGAGTTAAAGAGGTAGTGGGACTGTTGGAGCAAATGGGAGTTAGAGAGTGAGTGGGAATTTGAGAGTTAGTCGGAGTTGGAAAGGGAATTAGAAAGCGGTGATGAGTTTGAGACAGAATTAGGGAATGTGAGTTAGAAAGATAAGGACAAAGAGAAAGAGAGGATGAAAGAGTGCAGAGAGAGAGAGAGAGAGAGAGAGAGAGAGAGAGAGAGAGAGAGAGAGAGAATTAGGGAGAAGGACTGAGAATTGTGAATCCGTCAGGGAGAACATAATTGTTGAGAATGTTTGATGGTGATGTAGAAAAATAAGCAGAGTTTTTGACTGTTACTAAGTATTATATTTATGCCAGTTTCTCTGTTCTAATATTATTAATGCGAATGTAAATGTCATTATTATTTAATTCTTTTTGAGGTCTCTTTGTCCTTTTACTTCTCCGAGATTGTCTGTATCAACAATGGAATTTGAATCCCCTTATTTAGTTCTCTTCATTGTTACATAAATAGTTTCCTTCATCATACAGTATTATCCTTGTAGCTTTTGTCTGCGCACACAGAATTACTAGAAGCAGACTACCAGTATACGGATACATCAGTAATACAGGTAAAACACCATTTTTCGGCAGCAGCTGGTCCGGCACCACTTTTAATCTAGAAAGAATTATGAGAGGGCACTTGAAATTCTAGTGCCCACCAGGCTAGTTTACCTGGAAGCCACAGGTGGTGTTGAGTGTATCGCGTGATCACATTGATTACTTACACTGCATGTCCTGGTGATAATTCCTGTGTTTTGTCGTATTCTTATCTAACTAATACTTAACCTTAGCTATGGATTATAAGAAAGATGAAAGTGTCAGTGGTGGTTTCAAGCATAAACACCAGCCTATTTCAGTAGTCAAACCTCGTTGAGCATGGCTGATTGGTCCGCCAAACTACCGCAATGACGAAGTCCCTCAATATCAAATACAGCAGTAAATGGGAATAAATGCTAATTGGTTCAGAGTCTATTAGTTTACACTCATTTTTTGCCTGATACCCGAATAATAAACCCTTAAAAGACTGGAGAGACTGAATCAGCAATGTTTACACTGACTGCTACTCTCGGCTGTGGACCAGACCACCCTTTCCTCATGTTTCTCCTAACTAATACTGTGAAGAAGCATTATTATCAATGTATTTGCCTGTAAATGCGAAATTCTCACAATTAAACATTCCTAATTGGCACCAGTGTCTCTTCTCATAACCGT
This sequence comes from Birgus latro, assembly GCA_018397915.1. Lineage (NCBI taxonomy): Eukaryota > Metazoa > Arthropoda > Malacostraca > Decapoda > Coenobitidae > Birgus > Birgus latro. The sequence goes on from JAGKTI010031894.1 coordinate 8,380, forward strand.
TTCTCGTTCTTTTAGTTAAGTTTTCCAGCTGTGTTAGCACATGAACAATTTATTCTTAATTACTACTACGGTCTAATCAGAAGCCTTTTTCCATCACTTGTATCTACTGAGACACTTTATAGGTAGGTATGGAGTGCAAAAAGTGTTATTATGTTAGGGGCTGTTGCGCGTAGAAGCTACTCGCCACGGGGCACGCTGTTACCACTATAATCGATACGTAGCTATCCAGTGACCAACCATGCTGGCCGCCCGTATCTTCACGTATATTTTCATTCGTCTGGCTGGTCACAAAGGTGTATTAACAACTATTTAGGAGGATTTCATGCAGTAAGGCATCTTTATTATGCTGAAATCAAAAACAATAAAGCGGGATAAGGTAGAACTGTTGGAAAAAACTGGATCCTGGTGTTTCCGTGTGGAAGTTGTCTGGCACATATGGTACTGGTTCGTCAGCTGCTTATGATGCATAGATGCAGAAACTGTTTTGAAGAAGCAAATGAATTTTGGAAAAACTATGAAAGAGTGCAAGAGTACTGAGGAAAATCGAGTGATGCAATTTTTTCAAGAGCATCAGAGTGATGAAGTGGACATCTCAGATTGCTTGATAATGAACCAATTTCATTTGTTCCATAAAGAATTTGAATCAGAGCTTGAGTGTGATAAGGGGTCAGAGTGGTTTATTGTTGAACTATTTTACGTGACCTCCGTTGGTCCCTCTTGAAATATTATGTGTGACCTATGTGGTCTTGGTTAGTCCGTCAAAATTGTCCATCCAGCAAGGCTCTGGGACCTAAGGTGCCGAATAATTGGTGTTGTACCTTTATATCAGTGATTCTAACTGGGTCATTTTGATAGGTTACCTGATACCATGAACCATCACACCTCTGGGATTACAGGCAATATTCTTACTCCTCAGTTCCATTCGTAATCTGTGCTACAACTATATTTGTAAGGCACATTACATCCACAACATTCCAAGACTGAACAGAGCAGGCACAGCTAGGTAGCTTCTAAAGTCACCGCCATTCAAAGATTGTGATTCCTCTGCAAGAAATCAAATTATCTCAGTTGATAGAGGAGATTTGTTCAAGAGTTATCCATTGCTGTGATGAGGATGTACTGAAGAATTGGAACACTGCTTCTGCAGCAGCCAAGTACAGTACTTGTATCTCCACTGGTCCTGCACCACACAGGTTCAACTAGAGTACTGGCCTCATACATTACCACCACAGAATTACTCTCAGTCCTACTTGCAGTGTGATGACACCAATCCTCCAGCACCTGGGAGGACTGCTGTTGTCATCAATTGCATAGCTGCGTTATCATTCCTCAGTAATCGCCACCTGGTCACGAAAGATCTGGTCAAGATATTTTACTATTACTCAGTACTTTCGTTGATGATAGCACCAAGTTTGCTTTCATATGGTTACGTACTGTACCATCCATCTCAGTATCTCCTGGCATGAAGCTGCCGATCAGTATGCAAAACGAGCAGCACTCAAGCAAGCAGTAGGGGATAATATTAAATATTCAGATAGGAGAATCAATCATAAGGTAGCAAAGTTCCTGAACGAAGACAACTACTCATGTCAAAAATTTAACTGGAAATAGCAGGTTCTGATATACTACTTTTGAGTTAAGGACAAACACTGGGTAGGCTATAAGAATACAAAAGGTACTAGAATGCAAAGAGCCATTGCTGAAACTGGAATAAGCTACCCATACCTCTAGGAAATGAAAGAACAGAGATACAGAGTACACTAAATGTAAGCTATATGAAACTAGTACTGCCATACATTAGCTCATTAATTAAACGAGTATGATAATAAAGGTTTCTAATTATAATGCAACGTATGTATTCAGACAAAAACTGAGCACTTCCTGCAGTCGAATTTACTAATCATGTCATTAAAGGACATCCAAACTTTGTTTCAGATAGACGGTGCTCATATTTAAGTCAATCAAATGGTTCTAGTAAAATTCAACCCAGATGCTCTGTTTCTTTCAGTGTTGCGTCCTCTGTGCATCATTACTGTATGGCAAAGCAAAAAACAAGAGGCATTCAGAGAGCATAACACCCAACCCCTACTACTGGGTCTAGTGCCGAACATTTGACTTTGCCCTGTGTCCTTGACCATCATCTTCTAACTTTCACCTCTCAGCATCTTATTACTGTACTTCATCCTTGCCAGGCCCTAAACGTTTCCGCCAAGCTTTGTCCGAATCATATCAAGACTTTCTAAGTCTAACTGCAGTTCGACTTTATCTTTTGACTTTTTGTTCTCAGAATCTAATCTAATCATCCTTGCTTGACCCACAACCCTCCCGCAAGGTTTTGCCTAAATCTGACCAAAACAATATGAGTCATAGTGTTAAAGCACTGATTTGCCGTCATTCCTTTACTTTTAACTAATTGGTGTCTTTATCGTTCACTTTCTCTGTACATTACTCACAACCCGAACACCAAATATACTTTCGGCTGGATTACCCTTGTTTGAGTTGACCTTGCCATGTGACCTTGAACTTTGATCGATTGAACCCAGAACAGTAAGTCAGCTCTTTGGCTGACCATTAACATCTCCGCCAACTTAGGTTACAGTAGGACGAAAACTATTTCAGATTTTTATTTCTCTCTCTCTCTCTCTCTCTCTCTCTCTCTCTCTCTCTCTCTCTCTCTCTCTCTCACACTCTCACACTCACACACACACACACACACATACACACTAAGAAAAATAGTACATCTGCCACGCTATCGCACGCACGTGGGTAATTGAAAGATTTGGTTGTCGCACGATACTTACTGCTCAACATTGAAAGCTGATAGCTTCTCTCTCTCTCTCTCTCTCTCCCTCTCTCTCTAAATCCTGGGACGTTGTTTACATACGAGATATTTTGACCAACAACCATTCATCTACGTAGGAAAAAGTTAGTTGTGGAATGGCAGGGCTATATTGCCGAGAGAGTTGAGAATTCCGTGGCACCTTTTCATTTGTAATTTATATGACATACCGAATCTTATTATTCTCGTGGCCGGAACAGATCTGGTGTTATGTCCGGGCAAGCGCCAGGCAGATTGATTTAGTTGAAGGTGAGTCACAGGACCTTCATAGTGCCGATGCAATTTCTCTCTAACCCCATATGTATGTCTCTGTATCCAAATATTTAAAAATCTGTTAATCGATGCATGCCTTCATCCGTATCTGAAAAGAATAAGCTGTGTATGTGTGTGTGTCTGCCTGTGCATTTGTTTGTCTCTTTCACGACAATGGTAATAGACATCGACTTCATTCCTATGCATTATGTCTGGGTAAGTCCAGTGAGTGTCAGGAAAAATAAATGACGATTTCGCACGACCCAGCGGCAAGGAATGGTAAGCAATAGCGACACGCGAAAATATGCGAAAATCGTTTTTAATACTTAATGGTCAGACTTGGTCATTGTGGACTCAGTGACGGTGAGGAAACAAAGATGATGGTATTTGTGAACATTTCGTGATGGAAAGGCTATTAGTTAGCCCCGCAAATTTTTGCGGGCATGCGCTGGTATACAGTACAATATACTAAAGCTGTGGATGTGCATTTCTGTCTGTGCATTTGTCCATTTCTTTCACGAGAATGATAAAATATATCGACCTAATTCTTTTA
>JAGKTI010031895.1:0-12022 GCA_018397915.1 Birgus latro
GTTTCAATGGCCAAATGTCGTCAGTTATTACATAATATTATAATGTATGAAATAAGAACCTCAACACACTGTAGCAAATCATTACTTTTAATCAAATTAGTTTTATATCTTGTACATCTTATATATGGGAATAATGAAAGAAGTATAATCAATTTTGCAAGCAATGAAGTACAGCAAACTGTGTGAATTTCAAAATAACTTCTTCCTACTTTTTTTCGTGGAAAATTTGTCAATGATACTGTTTGTGTCAAGCCAAATGTCATCAAATGTTACATAATATGATAATGTTAGAAATAACAACTTCAACACAATGTAACACATCATTACTTTTAATCAAATTAGTTCTATAACACGGTATACAGTACATCTTACACGCTGGCTCACTGTGCGACAAATTAGTTTCAGTTGGCCCCCAGATACCGGTGGGCCTTTGGCCAATGGCCTACTTGGCCTACTGGTAAATCCATCCCTGTCTATCCCCGTTCCTCCGTTTACTATCTTAGTGAGCTCATTAACAAATATGATGAAGAATTGGCATGAGTTGGGTGAGACCTGACGGACCCACACCGTGATCACCACCGAGCCTAGAACGTTTTCTGTGACGGCATACAAGGCCACCAGGGTCGCCAGCATCACTGCACCACACCCCAGTCGTCTCAGCACACGAAACAGCACATAGCGAGGAACCAAGTCGTACGCCTAATGAAAAAGCTACAAAAGTAACATAGAGTTTATATATTTTCCTTCTTGCAATATCACACAATACGTAAAGTGACTGTGTTTCGTATAACATCGTTTTGCTTGTGCGCCAGCATGCTGCCTATATGGTATGAACCATCTTTTCAGACGTGAACATAATATCGCATTATACGATTTAGCACAACTATTAATTACACTTATGCCCCAGTAATTGTTCTCTTATATTGTAAGAAACTTTGCACGAGTCCAAGCGATGTGATACAGGCTTTGACCGAAAATTAGGTTAAAAAGTGTCGTTATGAGAAGAAACCACCGTCTAGTTTGAGACAGCCTGGCATGTATTCAACATGGACGGTGGGTGGTAGCGCCGAAGTGGTGACATGTAGAAGTGTATGGTATGTAGGAGGACTACTGGGCCTTGGGAACAGGCTGCAAAGCCTGTGCCCAGAGTCGAGCACATAAACATTAAAAAAAGGTAAAAGTCTAATGACTCCAAGAGTAAGACCATCTGGCCCGTAGGCATCATATGGACTCATGCATCTGGCTTCTTTCTCCACTCTGTTAACATATATTCGTTGATCTTTTATTGATACGGTTTCTTTGCTTACAGTGTCATTCATGTTCATTGATCTTTTATTGATACGGTTTCTTTGCTTACAATATCATTCATGGGAAGCTACAAGTGGCCTGTTGAATTCTATACACTTTCAATGAACACTTTGAAATCATGACCCGATGGTTTGTCACAAGGATTATTATCTGCCTTGAATTCATCACACCAATCCACAACTCTCCATATCTAAGACCATCTTTATTACTTAACTTTCTCTTCCGTCTTTTCTGACTCATCCTTATTGTGATTACCATCGTCATTTACATGTTGATGCCCTCCATACCCAGCACTCCTCACTCACTCCTACAGTGACTCAGTTAATCGTGCCACACACTCGTCGGCACCTGCATCCATATCGGGAGTCTCGTTCTCGGCCAGCTTCTGTTGTACAGTGCCCGACAAAACGGACGCTCCTCGCCTTACGCTATACTAAACCCGAGGCCACTGATAAAGTGTCAGTGAAGCATCTGGCTCTGGTTCATGTGTGATACAACAGATGGCGCAGTCAAAAGGGAGAAGGGGGGAGGGGACTGGGGGATAGGAGGCAATGATGAGACAAGGTTGGTGAGTGGGTGGGGGTGGGGGGGGACTAGGATAAATGAATGGGTTGTTGAGATTATTAGTGGGTCGAGTGCTGACTGATATGTAATCACATATATGAGTGGTATTTGACGTAAAGATAATGGCCAATTTCATGTTAATGCCACCATACAGCTCGTAGTAGGGAAGGGGTGAATGGGGTTAGGGTAAGGGTACTATTCTGTATCTCAGAAGCAGGAGGTTGTCTAGTAGCTAGGCTGGAGAGGTGAAGAGGGACGCACCCAATACCACAAGATCAAGAAGAGTGCTCACACTTCTACGGAGTACGCTTTGAACTGTCTTGTATTCGTGGTTATCAATTTAGGATATAAAATTAATGTCAGTATAACATTATTACTAGTTACTAATATATGGAACTAACGTAATTTTATACTCTAAAGCCATGCATCGGTAATCAGTAGGCGGAAGTATAGAACAATACGTCAGTTATATGAAGGTGTGCATTACATAATCAAATACCTAAAGACATTTTTGATACCTTATATATATAGTATTCATTCTGGTATGAGGGCACCTCAAGTTCATTTTTTTCATTTGTTACTAGCTATGGCTGCAAGGCGTGACAGTGCTTCAGAGCTAGTCACAAAGTGAGAGCGTATGACTGGTATGTGGCAGAGTGGGATCCCAGTAATACAGATCGCAGAACAAACCAGAGTGTCGGTCAGAACAGTGCGAAGATGGATTCGAAGATGGGAAGAGGAAGGGCATCTCCGGTCATGTCCCCGTAGGGTCGACCATGTTAGCAGGATAATGGAATTGCTGAAGCAGTTGAAGAGCATCCCATCACCTCCGCTGGTCGCCTAGTGCAACAACTGCAATTTCCCAGCAACCCCTGCACAATGCAACGTCGTCTACACGAACAGCAGATCCACTGCTACATCCCAGTCAAAAGGAATGACTAGCACAGACTCATAGGGATGGCAGTGTCGGGTTTGCCTTGCAGTATTTTGCCGTTGAAGCTGAATTTTGAAAGTCGATAATTTATACTAACGAAACATGTTTCTGTTCTACTAAAGCAGGTAAAAACTGCCGTGCTGGAGGCTGAAAAACACCCGGATCAACTCTGAGAACATCCAAGGAAGAGCAACAACTGGGAGAGTTAGTGTTTCGTTCGGGAGCTGGATGAGGGCATTTAGTCCAGGAGAATTTGTTAGAAAAGATGGAAGACTGGTAAGGATAGTGAAATACAGGAGTTAGGGGTTGGAGCCACAGACAACATGACGGGCGGAGCAGACGACACCAGCACCCCCAACCCCCCCAGTACCACCGGGGGACCGCCGCTGACAGAGCGGCTGGGAACAGGAACGGCGCACCTGTATCACTTCCCGGCACCCCTCTTGCTCCCAGGTGTTGACCCGGAAAGGTAGCAGTCGCCGGCACTTAGTCTCTGGCTGGATCTCCACTCACCAGGTAAGGAGTGGAGTTTACAACTTCACTCAACGCCGCGGTATCGGCAACAGTCATACCAGGTACGGGGCAGAACCGACCACAGTTCGTTCCCCAGTTGCGTCCCCGCTACATGGCCGCGGCATGGACGCGTGTCGGCCTGGTAGGACAGGCCACAAAGTGTCTGACTCCTGTAGGCGTTCCCCCCAGAGTGGCGCCGCAGTATCGGCCATAAGCCGTACTGGGTACGAGGCAGGACCGGCCACAGTACGTCCCTCTGCTACTAGTGTTCTCAGCTCACCGGTACGGGCCATTAGCCGTACCAGAGCTACCACCTCCAGTGCCCCTCCGACGTCGGCCATTAGTCACGTCGGGCCAGAGGTAGGGCAGGCCATTAGGTGCATTGCAGATGTTGTCCCCTGGGCCACCCAGACGTCGGCCATAAGTCACGTCAGGCCAGAGGCAGAGCAGGCCATTAGCCGCCTTGAAGCTGATGTCTCCTGTGCTATCATGATGTTGTCCATTAGTCACATCGGGCCGGGTGTAAAGCAGGCCACAGTCCGCTTCCCTCCTACAGGAGGACCCGCAGCCAGAGAAGACCCTTCACCCGAGCTGTGGTAAGGCCTCACACGAGGTCTTGGTTCCCCGCAACTCCACCAGGGTGAACAGTGGCCGAAGCAGAGTCCCTGCAGACCCCGCAGCCAACGACGGGCCCTGTCCACTACTCCCCCGGCCCGAGGTTCCCATGAGACGACCCTGTCAGCGACCCCACCCTCTAGCAGTTGCCGCAGTCCAGCCGCCCCGGGTTCCAGTGCCCTGGGTCCTCAGTTGCCCTGGGAGTTGCCCTGAACACCAGGGCGTGACTCACCTGTGGGCGAGGCCTCCCTGAGTCTCTCCCAGACCCGATGACAGGCCCGCCTTCTGGCTCTCTTCAGGCCAAGCCCCTAGCCCAACGACTACGTGTGGGGCCATGTCCAGGGGCGCGCCACTCTGCTCTTCCTCCGGACGGAGGAATCAACCTATGGCCCACCAGTGGTAACAAAGTGAGTGGACTTTACATATGTGTGTGCTCTTTCAACCCAGATATTTGTGTGCATTAACTTATACCTTACAAGTGATCCCCTACAGTGTATTCTCGAGTTAAGTGACCAGGAACCCAGAGTATAAGATTGGACGAGCCTATTAGCTGAACGTGGCCTGACCTATATCCCGGGTAGAGTCCCGCGTCTCGAACTGTCTTTGTGACCAGCAGAACATTAATATTATGTCGGTTGTGCCATTCCCTTGTTATTGACACTCTCTCTCCCCAACCCACAGGCACGCGAGTGAAACAGCTCAGTGACCAACAAGAGGAGTACATGTTATTTTCATCGTGCCTCCCCTTTGTGCATTAAATCTCCACCCACCCCCGTGTCCAGGCACGTTAGTCAGGGTATACCAGAATATCGCCAGTGATCACTACGGGCAACTCTACCTGAGATAGACTTCCGGCCAACAGTTGTCTGTGACACAGGTGTTAACGTAACTCATGTACAGTGCCGTCCAGTGCTATTTGGGTTTGGGAAATTATAGTAAATTCATTCCTGTGTCTTAAATTATAAGTGTATTGTATGTGCCATAAGTTTTGGGTAAATAGTACCATACTTCTACCAGTCGGTATAGTGACAGATTCCATTTGTGTTAACCCATCCCCGACCAACCCAGTTGTAATATATTTGTGATGTACTATTGTCCTTGGGAAAATACCTGGAATACATGTGTGTAATACTTACTGCCTTGTTTTTGTGTCCAGTCCTACTCTTTAGAGTTACCTCCCAGTCTAGAATAGGGACCCGCTGTAGCCTGCGTATTTGAGGGCGAGAAACCGACCCACAAATACGTAGCATAACACTGGTGGCTAACGGTGGTTATTGACCCGGACGGTGAAAAAGGACTGGAAAACTTTTTTTTTGAAAATGGCAGCCAAAACACATGTACCCCTACCAAAATTTGTCCCAGAACAATGCGACATCACGACTTACTTAAATATGGTCAAGCCATTGCTTGATATTGGGTTTGAGGAAGATAATCAGAAAATAGCTGTCACTCTACCTTACCCGGGAAAGGCGGTATCTAGTATAGCACCAAAAATAGTCCCAGATCTCACGTGGGCCAGATTTGCAAAAATAGTAACAGACGCTATTACCCCGTCATTAGGGAAAGTTGTCGCAGTTTCACAACTAGATGCCCTAAAATATGACGGTGATTTGGACAACATGTTGGTCCAGGCTAGGCGACTTGTCACCGCCGCCTACCCGGATGCTGAAATGAATACACGGGATGAGCACATATTCAACACTCTCCTCAGAGTCCTTCCGGGCATGGTTAAGGAACATTTCACTATCCATAACCCGACAGGAAATTTGGACCGTGATGTCCAGCTCATTCGCCGCCTTCTCGCAGCACGCCCCAACACGCAACACATCGGGGTCGTGAGCTGGTTCCCAACGAAACCCTCCCCCACGCCGCCCCAACCCCTTCCAGCCCCAACGCGAAGCACCTCCGCCTCGGCTCTCCCAAGAGCCCACCCCACCAGGAAGCGGCCGCCCCAGGAAGATAATTCAAATCTTATCACTATCAATCCGTGGGAATTCACAGCCTGTAACAGCCGCTGCCCACTTCACGACATACGTGAACAATTGAAGGTGGGACGCAGAATGAGAGCCGACCCACCGAGGCGCCACCCAATGTTAGCAGTAGATGAGGGCCCTGCTAACCCCGGACTCCCCCTCGTTGAGGAACCTGACGATGGCTGCGAACCAGAGAAGGCTGATACCAACACAGCCCTCGAGCTGGCGTTGGATATTTAGGACCGCCCCCGCACCTCCCCACGGTGGCGGGGTCCACTTCTACAAAGTACCAACCCCTGGTCTATGACAAGATGAAACTACAGGGGGTCAAGGCAAGACTTCTGGTAGATACGGGAGCCGCCAGGTCCTGCCTGTACACACATTTCTGCTCCCGCCATAAGAAGGTTTTTGGCCCCCTTTTCCCCACTTCAGCCCACCTCATAGACGCAGGGGAAGGCCCCCTGCCTATTCGTGGGGAAACTCGGGCCCTACAAACCAAGACTCATCAACAAGCCTCCACATGTCATCCCTTCATCATTTTTGACTCGTCCTGCCGTACTTATGATGGTTACTTGGGATTGGACCTGCTCCAAAAACTCCATACACACATAGACTGCCACGGGAGGCGACTTCAGTTTCGACAGCCTCCCCAACAGTCCCAAGTCATTTGTACTTGCACAAGACAAAACGATACCCCTCCCCCTTCTCCTGCCCCAGCCCCCACCGGCCTCACTTTTCCCGCGACCGTCAGGTCCTCCCTCACCATTCCCCCCACCATGAAGCTTGGGTAAGGATCAATAAGCCCACAGGGACCCATTCCCTATTTTCTCCAAGTGTCCCCACCGGGCCCTTCGCTGCCTGCCTGATGTCGCCGACTTTCCTTCCGCCCCACTTTAACGCCGTCAAAGTGGCGAACCTGGCGGCTACACCCCTCACTCTGCCAAGACGACTCCTGATCGGTGACCTAGAGGCAGCAGAGCCTTGCGACACCCCACCCCTAAAATCAAATCCCTCTCCCCTCCCTCCTTTGCGTGACCACTTATCTCCCCATCAAGCTGAGACGCTACACCATCTACTACTGGAATACCAAGACCTTTTCTCGACCGGGCCCGCCGACTTATGGCATACGACATATCTAGCCCATGAAATTCATACCACCGGGCCCCCCATCCGGCAACCCTCCCGCCGGAAGAACCCACACCAAAAGCTGAAGAGGACAGGCAAGTTCGAGAAATGCTGGACGCCGGCATCATCACGCCCTCTACCAGCCCCTGGTCCTCCCCCGTTGTCCTGGTTCGGAAAAAAGACAGCACTCAGCGATTCTGCATCGATTACCGCCGCCTGAACGATGTAACCGCCAAAGATGCCACTCCTCTCCCCAGCATAGACAACTCTCTAGACTCCCTACACGGCTCCACCTGGTTCTCCACGCTGGACCTCCAGTCAGGATACTGGCAGGTCCCCGTCCACCCCCGAGATCAAGGGAAAACGGCTTTCTCCACCAGTAATGGGAAACTTTATCAGTTTAATGTTCTTCCCTTTGGGCTATGCAACGCCCCAGCCACCTTCACCCGCCTCATGGAGTCTGTCCTCAGCGGTCTGACCTGGGAAGTCTGCCTGGCGTACCTCGATGACGTTATTGTTTTTAGCAAAACGTGGGCTGATCACCTGCACCGCCTCCGACAGGTGTTTCAGCGAATACGCCAGGCCGGGTTGAAACTCAAACCCACTAAATATGTCCTAGCCACCCGCTCTGTCGCTTTCCTAGGACACATTGTCTCAGGGAAAGGCATCTCCCCAGATTCCGACAAGCTGAAAGCCATCGCCGACCAGCCTCTTCCAAAGGACGTCCACCAAGTCCACGCCTTCTTGGGGCTCGCGTCGTATTATCGGCGGTTCATCAGAGGAATCGCCGACCTTGCGAAACCGCTCCACGACCTCACTAAAAATGGCGAGCCTTTTGTCTGGAGCAACGACCGAGTCGCAGCTTTTCACTCCTTAATGGAGAAGCTTGTTTCCTCCCCCATCGTCGCTTTCCTGAATTACGACCTCCCCTCCAGGTTATACACCGACGTCTCCCTGGTAGCCATAGGCGCCGTCCTGGCACAGGTCCAGGAAGAGCGCGAACACATCATCGCTTGCACCAGCAACACCCTAAACCCTGCTGAACGAAATTACGCCGCTAACAAGCGCGAATGTTTGGGTATCGTCTGGGCCCTTGACTAATTCAGGGCCTACCTATCTGGCACCAGGGTCACCGTCATCACAGACCACCAATCCCTCCAGTGGCTCCGACAATCAGCCACCCAGAACGCCCAACTCCTCCGCTGGCATGAAGCGCTCGAGGAGTTTGATTACGAGATTGCTTACCGGCCCTGGAAATTGCACACCAACGCCGGCGCCCTCTCCAGTCTGCCAGTACGATCGCTCCTCCCTCAATCCGAGCTGATCCATCACTGGCAGAATCGAGATCGGCCTCCCTGGATTCCCCAGCATCTATTCTCAAAACTCCACCTGCAAGGGGACCAACTCTTCACGCCATCGGGCCACATTGTCCTTGATCCGGACTCCGTCGTGGGCGTCCTCACCCACCTCCACTCGGACAATGGAATCCACCTGGGTATGAAGAGGTTAACTCAGGTCTTCAACGACCTCTATTGGGCCCCCAACCCCACTACCCTAGCCCAGCGTGTCACTCAGGCGTGTCGAGCATGCTGCCTAGGGAAAGACATCACCCATTCGGCGGGTCCTACCGGCAAGATCTCCGCCCACAAACCCTGGCAGCTTTTGTCTGTCGACGTTGTTGGACCCCTGCCAACTAGGTCCGGCTACCGATACATCGTTACATTCGTTGACGTTTACTCCAAGTTCCTGATTGCTTGTCCAGCTAAGGAACACACTGCCGTCACCATAGCCGATGCCCTCATGCACCACGTCTTCCCCTACTTTGGCGTTCCCCAGACCATTCACTCCGATAATGCCCCAGAGTTTACGGTACAAATATGGAAAGAACTATCCACCCTATTTGGGTTCTCCATTTCCCACTCCTCCCCCTACTGGCCCCAGGGAAATGGGCTATGCAAAAGGAGCCATAGGACCCTACTAAACCAAATCAGAACCCGAATCCAAAATACCCAAGACCAAGAATGGCCTGCCCACGTCAAGATCATCCAATGGGGAATGAACACCTTCCCCCGCGATGATGGCATCACCCCCTACGAGCGAGTGTTCGGAGAGGCGCCCCTCCTCCTCCCTCTCCGACAGCACCTCCAACCCCCCGCTCATTCCCCACCCACGGACCCTCTATATCACCTGAAGCGTCGCCTACAACAAATGCACGCGCACCAGAACGCTCAAGCCGATTCCTCCCCTGCTAACCCTTACGAACCAGGTGACGAGGTTTTCGTTGCTCATCTTCCCAACCCCAATAAGGTTGCCCCCCGTTTTATGGGACCCTATACCGTCACTAGAGTCCCCAACACCTTCCAAGTCGTCGTTGACTGCAACAGAACCTCCCGCACCTACAGGAATCGCAACGTCCGCCCCGCCTGGGACTCCCCAACCCCCGCCGCTCCCTCCTCAACCACCCGAGCAAGTTCAACATCGCCCACTCTCCATGAGGAGCCTTTTCTCTATTATTCATCCCCATCCCCTTCCCCATCAGTTTCCACCGCCCCCTCGCCACTCGAAACTCCTGCACCACGCCCGCACATTACACTCACCCCATAACCACGCTCCCCTGCCACTGCCACGCCGCCCGCTCCACGTGCTCAGCACACACATACCGGAAATTCCACACCGACCACCCAACGCTCCGCGCCCAGCTTAACCCCTACCCCACCAACCATGGCAACCAACCACACCACACCATCTCACACTCCGCCCGCCCTCGCTCCACCATCCCTTTCCCCGTCACCGCCCACTCCATGACTAACCACCACCACTACCCATTCCGAGCGTATCTCACGCCCACCAGCCCACTACACATTGACCCCTATGCCCAGTAACAGCCAACCGCCCACCTCACCCCCCAACACCACCCCCATAACCCTTCCTACTCCGCATCTCGCATGGAAAAACCCACCCCGCCGCACTCCCAGGGGAACACTGCCCCCACACTCCACCGGCAATATAAACCGCACAGGGCTACCTCTAGCCAGCATTCATCTCCAAGACACCACCACCACCACCACCATGCGTATCACGAGAATCACTTGGATCCCCACCTTCGGGCGACATCAATGTGTCAGAAGCACACAACACCTGCTGCGACTTCTCCAGCAGGCAGACCACCCTTCCACTTTGCGTGTCGCCTGCGCCCACCACGTGAATGCCAGTATACCAACCGACCACTGGACTACCTTCCTAAGTCACCTCGGGCCTATCCACCAAACGGCCAACACCAGCCTATACCACCTCCACTCACGGGGTCGTGACTTTGTTACCGAGGAGGGTGGTGAAATACAGGAGTTAGGGGTTGGAGCCACAGACAACATGACGGCCGAAGCAGACGACACCAGCACCCCTAACACCCCCAGTACCACAGGGGGACCGCCGCTGACACAGAGCGGCTGGGAACAGGAACGGTGCACCTGTATCACTTCCCGGCGCCCCTCTTGCGCCCAGGTGGTGACCCGGAAAGGTAACAATCGCCGGCACCTAGTCTCTGGCCGGAACTCCACTCACCAGGTAAGGGGTGGAGTTTACAACTTCACGCAACGCCTCAGTATCGGCCACAGTCATACTGGGTACGGGGCAGAACCGACCACAGTCCGTTCCCCAGTTGCATCCCCGCTACAGGGCCGCGGCATGGACGCGTGTCAGCCGGGCAGGACAGGCCACAAGTCATCCAACTCCTGTAGGCGCTCCCCCCAGAGAGGAGCCACAGTATCGGCCATAAGCCGTACTGGGTATGAGGCAGGATCGGCCACAGTCCGTCCCTCTGCTACTAGTGTTCTCAGCTCACCAGTACGGGCCATTAGTTGTACCAGAGCTACCACCTCCTGTGCCCCTCCGACGTCGGCCATAAGTCACGTCAGGCCAGAGGCAGAGCAGGCCACTAGCCGCCTTGAAGCTGATGTCCCCTGTGCTATCACGACATTGGCCATTAGTCACGTCGGGCCGGGTGTAAAGCAGGCACAGGAGGACCTGCAGCCAGAGAGGACCCTTCACCCGAGCCGTGGCAAGGCCTCACACGAGGTCTTGGTTCCCTGCAACTCCACCAGGGTGAACAGTGGCCGAAGCAGAGTCCCTGCAGACCCCGCAGCCAACGACGGGCCCTGTCCACTACTCCCCTGGCCCGAGGTTCCCATGAGACGACCCTGTCAGCGACGCCGCCCTCCAGCATTTGCCGCAGTCCAGCCGCCCCGGGTTCCAGTGCCCTGGGTCCTCAGTTGCCCTGGGAGTTGCCCCAAACACCAGGGCGTGACTCATCTGTGGGTGAGGCCTCCCTGAGTCTCTCCCAGACCCGATGACAGGCCTGCCTTCTCGCTCTCTTCGGGCCAAGCCCCTATCCCCACAACTACGTGTGGGGCCATGTCCAGGGGCGCACCACTCTGCCCTTCCTCCGGACGGAGGACTCAACCTATGGTCCACCAGTGGTAACAAAGTGAGTGGACTTTACATATGTGTGTGCTCTTTCGACCCAGATATTTGTGTGCATTAACAAGATGGAGGAAGAGAAGAAGGGAAAGACAGGAGGAAGTATTTGTTACAAGGAGGGTAGAAAAGTTACAAGAGGATGGAATAAAGGCCGAATATAGAAGGGAAGTGGAGGAACGATTGGGTAAATATAGATTGGAGCAGATGGGGGACGTGGAGGGTGTGTGCAATGTATTCACAGAAGAAATCTGTGCAGCATGTGAGGTGGTGTGTGGGGTGAAGAGGAGACGAAAGGGGGTTCAGGGAACAGCATGGTGGACCGAAGAGGTGAGAGAGGCTGTGGCACAAAAGAAGAAAGCATATAATGAGTGGATGAGAAACAGGGGCAACGAAGAAGATGAGAGACGGACGAGAGAGTTATATGTAGTGAGGAGGAGAGAGGTGAAAAGATTAGTAAGAGAGAGTAAGAAGAGAGTGGATGAGGAATTTGGAAGGAATTTGAGTGCAAAGTGGA
>JAGKTI010031896.1:0-12022 GCA_018397915.1 Birgus latro
AAGGGTGATGCCCTGGAAAGGGGAAATTACAGAGGTATAAAGCTCTTAGATCAGATAATGAAAGTAATGGAGAGAGTTCTAGAAGGTATGATTAGAGAAAGAGTGAATATTGATGAGATGCAGTTTGGGTTTATGCCAGGCAGGGGGACCACTGATGCCATATGCATTGTTCGACAGCTTCAGGAAAAATATATTGGTAAGAAAAGGGAATTGCAGTTGGTTTTTTTTTTTATCTGGAAAAGGCCTTTGACAGAGTCCCTAGAGAGGTGGTGAAGTGGGCAATGAGAAAGCTAGGGTTGGAAGAGTGGCTGGTTAGGGTGGTTATGGCCATGTACGTGGGTGCTCGCACCCAGTTAAGAGTGAATGGAGTTTTGAGTGATGAGTTTCCCGTGAATGTTGGTGTGCATCAGGGGTCAGTTTTGAGTTCCTTGTTGTTTATCATGGTGCTTGAAGCCCTCTCACGTGACTTCAGATATGGACTCCCATGGGAGATGTTGTATGCTGATGATTTGGTGTTGATTGCAGAGAATGAAGGGGAGGCGGAGGAAAGATTTAAGAAGTGGAGAGATGGTATGGGGTACAAGGGCTTAAGGGTAAATGCAGATAAAACAAAAGTGATGATATCTAGTGTTGGTGACGGTACAATCAGAGGAGAGGGAGAGTGGCCATGTGCAGTTTGCCACATGGGTGTGGGAAGTAATTCCATCTTGTGTAGTGTTTGTGATAAATGTTTGCACAAGAGATGTAGTGGTATTAGAGGTAGACTGCGAGATGATGCTGATTTCATGTGTGCGGCGTGTCGGGGAGAGCAGGTGGAGATTGTTAGGCGTGAGAGGGTTGAACTTGCAGGTGAGTCTCTTGAGTGTGTGGAGGAGTTTTGTTATTTGGGAGACATGTTATATGCTGGAGGTGGGGCTGGAGTTAGCTCGGTTGCTAGGGTGAGAAGTGGTTGGAAGAAGTTCAGGGAGCTGTTGCCTCTCCTGACATTGAGAGGACTCTCCTTACGTGCTAAGGGATCTTTGTATGCAGCATGTGTTAGGAGTGTGATGCTGTTTGGTAGTGAGACCTGGGCAGTGAAGGAAGAGGATATTCGCAGGTTTAAACGTACAGAAATGACAATGATTAGGTGGATGTTCAGTGCGTCCCTGCGTGCAAGGCCTGGGGGGGCTGGGTTTATGATGGAAGAGTTGAGAGGTAGGATGGGACTGGAGTGTATTGGTGTTGTGATGATGAGATGTAGGCTGAGGTGGTTTGGACATGTGGAGAGGGTGGGGGATGATAATTGGGTACAGAGGGTGAGAAGTGTTAATATTGGGGGAGGGGCTGGGAGGGGTAGACCGAGAAGGACATGGGACGAGGTCATTAAGTGTGACTTAAGGGTTAAGGGACTGAACAGGGAGGCTGCCAGAGATCGAGCAGCGTGCAGAGCCGCCATTAGGTGACCAAGGCTGACGCATGCAAGCGTGTTGGAGCCTTCAAATACGAAATGAAATGATTAACTTGGCATTTGTCCATATTAAATTCCATTTTCCATCTATTGCTCCATTCATGAAGCTTATTTAATTCTTCTTGTAGCTCTCTGCTAGAATCTGTTTTTGTAATTCTCCTTTGTATACTTTGCATCATCAGCAAACATACTGTATATAGATAGCTTCCATTTCCAGTGTTGTTGTCATTGTCATTTACAGTATATATACTAAAGCATAATTGGTCCCAGCACTGAGTCCAGTGGAACCCCACTAGTCACTTCCCTCCATGATAAGTAATTTCCCCGTAGTACTGTTCTCATTTCCCTTTTCTTGAGAAAATCTTGCATCCAGCAGTATGGATAACCTTGGATTCCTCCTTGTTGGTACAGTTTCCATAAAAGTCTTTGATGTGGTACTTTGTCAAATGCTTTATTGAAATCCAAATAGACACTGTCTACCCATTCTTTTCTTTACTGTGGCGTTTCTGCAGCTCCGTTAATAGATTAGTAACATGATTTTCCCTTTTCTAAAACTGGACTGTCTTTTTGTTATCATGTATTTAGATGGTTTATCCAAATTTTTTCGTATCATTCATTCATTATCCAATCCTATGTCGCCCCATAGAGGAGCGTAGGAGCCCGGGGCTAGGCAAGTTGGTCCTGCCTGACATTTAAGATGAGAGTGACCAGCCTCACTCATCCCTGAATGGCATTACGTGAGCAATAAACCTCAACCACCCCTCGGGTATAAACCTTCACTGGCTCAATCCGATTGGAGCACCGTAATTACCCACTACCACCAGCCGCCAAAATTTGGTTATATGGTTACCACCCAGCGTAGTAAATGGTTTCCAGCTTTCATAATATCTTACGACACTGGTCAGAGATACAACTGTAGTTGGTAGTTGAGTGGATTTTGTCTATTTCCTTTCTTGAACTGGGGAACAATGTTTGCCTTCTTCCAAATATCAGGTAGTTTACCTTAATTTAAGGATTCTTTGAATATTAAATATATTGGTCTTCTTAACTCTTTTGCACATTCATGTAATACCCTGCAATTTTGTCAGAACCATTTGCTTTTCCTTTGTATAATTTGCTCAGCTTTTCCTATATCTCTTGCTCCAATATTTGTATAATTGTGTATATGTGTGGGCCTGCATGTTCTTCATCTTTCTCAAATCTGCTTTCTTTTGTAAAAACTGATTGGAATTTTTTGTTAAGTACTCCACAGATATCTTTTTCTTGGATGTAGGTTGTCCCTTCATCCATGATGGACTGTATTCTATCATTAACTTTGGTTTTCCTTTGGATGTAGCAGTAAAACAGCTTTGGTTGATCGCAACTTTTAATCAATGTAGTCTTTCTCAAACTGTCTTTGAGCTTCTCTCCTTATCCTTATATAATCATTTCTTGCCTGTTTATAGTTTTTATATGCCCTCTCACTGTTGTGTCTTCTGCATATATTCCACAGCAAGTCCCTTTTCTCTTTTGCTTTTTTTAACATTCTGTATTAAACCATTTCATTATCTTTATTGCTGTTTCTTTATGCTGATGGATATACAATAATCTTGAACTGTTTCATAAAATTCCCAGAATTTTCTTTATATAACTTAAATCTTGTCCTCGAAGCTTCTTTTTCCAATCTATTTCTATAAAGTATTTTTTTAGATCATTATTGTTGCCCTTTTTGTATCTTAGACTCTTTTTGTAACTTCATATGCAATCTTGAAGTTGCAATTTAATACTGCATGGTCGCTTTTGCCAAATGTAGGGTGATACATTATGTCATCAATGTCGTTATCTTGCCTAGTAAATATAAGATCTAATAGTGATGGATCTTCCAGTCCTCTTTTTCTGGTGCATTCCTTTACAAGCTGTGTTGAGAAAAACTCCTATACAAGACTTAGGAGCTTTTGATCCCAGCAGGATTTATAGCTTCTTACATGTAGAGTATTCCTATTTATATTTGTGTTGAAATCTCTGGTTAATATGATTCTGTCATATTTCTCTTCCATTCTATATAGTAGGGCTCATAAACTCTGTATTGTATGTTCTGTCAAGTCTTCATATTCACCTCTTTCCCAAGTGTTTGTTTTGGGTGGCATGGATAAATTTGGCACCATTATTGTCCCTTCAGTTATGTTGATCTCTGTTCCCCATAATTCTGCTTGTGAGGGTATATCTAGTACTCTTCCTCTAACTTGCAGATTTTTCTTTGTTGATATCATAACCCATCCTCCTTTTTTGAAAAGTTAATCTCATCTCCATGTATTGTCTATCTATCTGTTTATTTCTGGATTCCTTTATCCCGTAAGGGGTGGCCACAAACGAATTGCCTCCATGTCGCCATTTCCCCTGCCATTTCACTGCCCCTCTCCCATCTCACCCCCCGCACNTATCACATCCACATCCACACCACAACGTTCCTTCACTTCCTTATTTGTCAGTCTGTCTCTGTGTGACCCCACATGCCCCTCTCAAATAATTCTTTTCCACTGATCTTGACTTGTGTCCCTCCAACAAGGTCCAAGCTTTACTTCCATTCATTAGATTTGGTATCACAATACTGTGATGCAGTAACTTTTTCACTTTCATGGTCACTTCCCTGTTTCTTATCACTGCTTTCAAGGAACCAGCAACCCGTCTTCCTTGTTGTACCCTTTCAACCACTTTACCCTCTAAACTCCCATCCTTGCTCATCAAGCCAGACAAGTACTCTAATGCACTCACATTTTCCATTTCTTCCTGATCCAACCTCACTGTACATTCAGTGACTTCATTTTTCTCGAAGACCATAACTTTACTCATCCCTACATTCACCTGTAGATTCAGTTTCTTACACACTCTTCCAGACTCATTCACCAAGCCTTGGAGGTCTCCTTCGTCTTCACTCAACAACATTGTATCATCTGCAAACAACAGTACAGGGAGTTTCCACACAGTGCCCTCTCTCATTAGGGCCACTCCAACATTCACTGCCCTACCTTGAATCTCCTTTATAACCTCATCCATAAACAGAATGAACAACCATGGAGACATGACACATCCCTGTTTCAATCCATCCTTCAAATAGAAAAATTCACTCAGTTCACTATCCACTTGCACTGCAACCTTAGCACCCTCATACATACTCTTCACGGGATCGAACAGCTTCCCATTTACTCAATGTATTCTTAATACTTTCCACAGTCCTTGCCTGTCCACCCTGTCATATGCTTTCTCCAAATCCATGAAGGGCGCATACAACTACTTTCCCTTCTCTAGAAACTTTTCCACTGAAGACCTAAGAGTGAATATCTGATCTACACAACCTCATCCCTTCCTGAAACCTCCCTATTCTTCTCCAACTAAATTCTGTGATTTCCCTAACTGTGTCTAGTATCCTACCACATACGTTTCCTATTACACTAAGAACACAAATGCCCCTAAGATTCCCACACACTTCTTTATCCCCTTTTCCTTTGTACGGGGGAATAATTATATCAGCCATACAATCATCTGGTACTTTACTGTCCTCCCAGGCCAATCTGCACATCTTCCACATCCATTGTACTATCTCTCTCCTAAACTTCAGCATTTCACCACACACTCCATCAATTCCTGGGACTTTCCCCATTTTAACTTTGTTCATTGCTTCCACAACTTCCATCCTACTAATTTCTTCCTCTCTTCTCACATCCCTCCTTCTCCCAGCCATATTTCCCAGTCACTTATACTTGCATTACTTTCATTCTCTATGTTCAACAATTCCATAAAATTTTCTCTTCCTGTGCTCACTTTTTCACCCTTCTTCACTAGTAATCTACCATTCTTGTCTTTCACTCCACGACTAACTTCTTTAACACCCTGTCTGACTCTCTTTACCTCATTCCAGAACATTTTCTTACATTCCCCTCACTTTACACTCAAATTCCTTCTAAATTCATCATCCACTGTCTTACTCTCTCTTACTAATCATTTAACTTTTCTCTTCCTCTCTGCATATAACTCTTCCGTCTCTCAGTTTCTTCCACATCCTCGTTTCTCATCTACTCACTAGATATGTTTTTCTCTTGTGCAAGAGCCTGTCTCACCTCTTCATTCCACCTTGCTGTTCCTTTCATTCCCTTTCATCTTCTCTTCACCCCACACGCCACCTCACATGCTGTACAGATTTCTTCTGTGAATATTCTTGCACACACCCTCCATATCCTCCATATGCCCCAAATTATATTTACCCAATATCTCCTCCACTTTTCTTTTATATTCTGCCTTTTTTCCATTCTCTTCTAACCTTTCCACCCTCCTTGTATGAACTACTTCCTCCTGTCCTTCTCTGCTTCTGTTCCTCCATTTCATTTGATCCTTGACTCTCACCACCACCAAGTGGTTGTCAGAAAGTCCACTCCCCCAACTTCTAAATGCTCATGCATCCATTACACACCTTTTCATTCCATCATCCACACACACATAATCAATCATTGCCCTCCGTTCATTCAGTTCACCACCCACTCTTCTCATCACCTACCATGTATACCTGTGGATCAGTTTGTGTCTGAAGAGGGTATTGGCTATCACCAACCCCTTTCCTGGCACAAATGTCCACTAGAGCACTGCCATTCTCATCCACTTCTCCAGGCACACCCCTCACCAACTGCTCCATCCACTTTCACGTTCCCTACTTTTCCATTCATATCTCCAATCAAAAACCCTCTCTCATTCCATTCAAACTTTTCCATGCTCTCTTCCACATTTGTCCAGAACTCTTCTTTCACTTTGCCTGCACGATCTTTCGATGGCACTTAGACACACACAATTGCCCATATTTGTAGTCCAACTTTCAATCTTACCCACACTATCCTTGAGCCAGCTGATCCATACTCTATTATATTTTCATTCCATCTCTTGTACGCAACAACACACACTCCATCTTTTACCTTCTCATTCACAACCACTCCCGCGCATATACCCCATCCATACTCCCATTCTCTCACACTTTCACCTCCCCATTTAGTTTCAGTTAATCTGCTTGCATCCATTTGTGCACCCTCAAGCACCTGGACAATCTCTCTCTCTCTTTCACCTCATCATTTGCATCCCTTACATTCCATGTCACAATCCATACCATGTCCTTTGTTCGATCTTCAGTTGTCACCTGTTGGTCAGTCCTGGTCTGAAGCTTCTTGTTCATATTTTTAGTTAGTTGTTTTCCAGGGAGGGGCACTAACCCTCCACCAATCCACTTGTTGTCACATCGGGAACACGAGTTGGTTAGTTATAAGGTTACTACCCAGCGTTGTTAATGAGTTCTTGATTTACAGGAAATCATTTGGCTTACCACTCAGTGTAGAGCTGCCCTAAAAAACAGAGTACCACTACACTAAGTGGGTGGATGTTGGGCATCCTTACCTATCATAGCTGTACGCTGGAACCTGGTGTCCCAGCATGAGGGTAAAGCCAATACTAACTCCCCTGCCACTCCCCATGTATGGTATTCCTCAAAATTTAGGGTGTCATTGGATATCCATTCATTTAATTTTATTTCAGTTAGGCAAATAATATGAGGTTGCTTTTCTCTGGTATAATCTTTTACCTCAAATAATTTGGATACCATTCCATCTACATTTGAGTACGTAATTTTAATCACATTGGTTACATTTTTGACATAGTTTGAGTCTACTGCTTTTTTTTTTTTTTTTTTTTTTTTTTTTTAGTCCCTGTTATTTATTTACCACTTTGTTACTTCTAAAATTTTTTTCTCCTTTCTTCCTCTGATCATTTTCGTTTTCGTTTTTGAAGGCTCCAACATGCTTGCATGCATCGGCCTTGGTCACCTAATGGCGGCTTTCCATGCTGCTCGATCTCTGGCAGCCTCCCTGTCCAATCCCTTAACCCTTAAGTCACACTTAATGACCTCGTCCCATGTCTTTCTCGGTCTACCCCTCCCCCAATATTAACACTTCTCACCTTTTTCACCCAATTATCATCCCCCATCCTCTCCACATGTCCAAACCACCTCAGCCTACCTCTCCTCATCACAACACCAGTACACTCCAGTCCCATCCTACCTCTCAACTCTTCCATCGTAAACCCAGGCCTCTCAGGCCTTGCACGCAGGGATGCACTGCACATCCACCTAATCATTGTCATTTCTTTATGTTTAAACCTGCAAATATCCTCTACCTTTACTGCCCAGGTCCCACTACCATACAACATCACATTCCTAACACATGCTACATACAAAGACCCCTTAGCACGTAAGGAGAGTCCTCTCAATGTCAGGAGAGGCAACAGCTCCCTGAACTTCTTCCAGCCACTTCTCACCCTAGCAGCTGAGCTAGCTCCAGCCCCACCTTCGGCACATAACATGTCTCCCAAATAACAAAATTTTTCCACACACACACACTCACCAGCAGGTTCAATCCTTTCACGCCTAACAATCTCCACCTGCTCTCCCCAACACTCCGCACACATAAAATCAGCATTATCTTGCAGTCTACCTCTAATACCACTACATCTCTTGTGCACCCATTTATCACAAACACTGCACAAGATGGAATTACTTCCCACACCCTTGTGGCAAACTGCACATGGCCACTCTCCCTCTCCTCTGATTGTACTGCCACCAACCCTAGATATCATCACTTTTGTTTTATCTGCATTTACCCTCAAGCCCTTGTGCCCCATACCATCCCTTCATTTCTTAAATCTTTCCTCCGCCTTCTTTTCATTCTCTGCAATCAACACCAAATGATCAGCATACAACATCTCCCACGGGAGTCCATATCTGAAGTCACGTGAGAGGGCTTCAAGTACCATGATAAACAACAAGGGACTCAAAACTGACCCCTGATGCACACCATCATTCATAGAAAACTCATCAGTCAAAACTTCATTCACTCTTACCTGGGTGTGAGCACCGACGTACATGATCATAACCACCCTAACCAGCCACTCTTCCAACCCTAGCTTTCTCATCGCCCATTTCACCACCTCTCTAGGGACTCGATCAAAGGCCTTATCCAGATCAACAAAAACAAAATACAATTCCCTTTTCTTCCCAATATATTTTTCCTGAAGCTGTCGAACAATGAATATGGCATCAGTGGTCCCCCTGCCTGGCATAAACCCAAACTGCATCTCATCAATATTCACTCTTTCTCTATTCATACCTTCTAGAACTCTCTCCATTACTTTCATTGTCTGATCTAAGAGCTTTATATCTCTGTAATTTCCCCTTTCCAGGGCATCACCCTTCCTTTTGTACACATTTACAATTACACTCTTCAGCCAGTCATCTGGGACAACACACTCATATATAATCATATTTATCAGGTCAGTGACTAACCTCACCCCAGTATCTCCTGAGGCCTTCAACATTTCGGCAGCCAACCCAGACACACCTGCTGCCTTCCTCACCCGCATCCTGCCTATTGCCTCACTCACAGTAGCAGTGCCAATCGAAGGCCAAGGGCCAAACACTGGATCAGCTGGCTCCAAACCTTCCCTATCCCAATCAGACTCCTCATTCAACAACCAGCTATAATGCTCTCTCCATGCATCTTTAATATCCCCACTGTTCACCACTACCCTTCCTTCATCATTCTTCACACACTGCTCACCTACAATGTCCCGATTATCCCTCTTCACCTGATTTGGCACACTAAAAATAGTATTTTTCCTTTCCCCATGATTTAGATTATCAAGTAAAAGTCTCTGTGACTCAGACTTCGCCCTGTATACCTCTCTTCTAGCCCTACGCTTGGCAGCCAAGTACTGTACTCCTCCCTGTTACCTCCCTTCTTCCATTCCCGGAAAAGCCTTCTTTTCTCCTTAACTGCGGCTTCTACACCCTCATCCCACCACCAAGTTACTTTATGTTATGGTGGGCCTCTTGTCCAACCGCATATTGCATTGGTAACTCTGAAGAAGTTGTTCTTAAGGGCTCTATACTGTTCATTAATGCCTCTGTCTACAGCTCCCTGTTCAGCCACCACTCTCCTCATCTCACTATAAAAGGCATCCCGTACTGATTGGTTTCCCAGCTTCCATATTTTGTTTTTGTTTCTTCCCTCTTTTCCTTTAGTCATCTCCATTCCTTCTGAATTAGGCATCATTTTTTCCATGCTTTTTAAAATTCCTATGATTCCTTGAGTTTGTTAGCATATTTTAATGTTACTTCTGCAGTGTTCACGCTTTGGAAGGTTACTTTCAGCAGCCGTGATTTATTTATTTCATTTTTCCCCAGCCTTTTTGTTCCTCTATATCTTTATCACAGATATTCTCTGATAATTCCTTCAATATGTTCATTATATTTACCATCTCCTTTTGGTCTCCAGAGATTCTCTTTCTTATTTCTCCTTCATCTATACCAGTGATTACTATAGATTTATTTATCTCAGCTGATTCTTTAATCAGCATTGGGCTGTTTCTTGTAATTCATTCACTTCCTTCCTTATGCTTTTTTCTATGACCTTTGTTTCTGTCTTTCTTCACATTAGCCATTTCAGCATATCAGGTGTCCAGGAGTAGACTAGCACCAGTTGAGCAGGGCAGTACTCCCAAGGTGGATGGAAAGCTGAAGACAGGGAGAGCTGGAGCTCCCATTTCATCAGCCCTCGGGTCTAGTTCCTGACCATCCCCCATTGCTGAACTTTTTCAGTGTTTCAGTAACACAGAGAGTAGGCCAGCATGCTCTCCAATACAAATTTCTCTAACTGTCTACACCAATCTACATGCATGCTACACACTACCCCCCCCCCCCCTGGGGGTAGGGGGTTTTTCAAGTATTCTCCTCCAGTATCCCTGCTTGTCATAAGAGGCGACTAAAAGGGTTGGTGGTGGGTTAGTGCCCCACCCTGTAAAAACAACTAACTTGTAGGAGGAGGCTGTAGCACGGTCTGAGCAGGGTAGTACTCCCGAGGGGAATGGAATGCTGGTGATAGGGAGAGCTGGAGCTCCTTTCACTAGCTACCTAATCATCCTCCTTTGCTGACCTTTTCAGTGTGACAGTAACATGGAGAGTAGACCAGCATACTCTCCCAAACATTTCCTCTAACTATCATATGCACTACACGACAGGCACTTTACATATCACACAGCGTACCCCACTGTGTTACAGGGGTTGACGCCAGCAAGGGCATGCGGCCAGAAAACTTTGCCCCCGCTACCTAGTGGCGGACTTTCGGGGGGAGGCTTGACAGGGGTTCCGCCGGCATAGATCACGGGTCCGGGGCGAGTTGGGGCTCGAACCTGTGCTAGAGGGTACAGGGCATTGCGGTTCCCAGGCTGCCGCTTCCGCTCAATAGAGAGGGGTCCGAACCTGGGAGTAGCGCCCCAGGAGGCTGCCCTATCAGTGGGTGTATAATGGCGGGGCAGTTGCAGTGCCAAGGCGCTCTTGGAGGGTGTCCCTGCAGGTGTCCTGGCAGGGTGCCCCAAAGCCACTACCACAGCCACTAGTAAACTGGTGGGCTAGGGGTCCCAGATCCATTGCCTGGACCTAGGACTGTGCAATGGGCTGGGCTGTTTACCCCCCTTTATCTTACCGGCTATGACCAGGAAGCGAGGAGTGTGTGCAGCAGCACAAACTGTTGATTTGTGACATGGTGCTTAAGGAATGAATGATGAGAAGGAGGACATATGTACCTAGGAGGAAAATATGGAAGCTGGGAAACCAATCAGTAAGGGATGCCTTTTCTAGTGATCTGAGGAGAGTGGTGGCTGAACAGAAAGCCGTAGATAGAGACGTTAATGAACAGTATAGAGCCCTTAAGAACAACCTCTTGAGAGTTACCGATGCAATTTGTGGTTGGACAAGAGGCCCACCAAGACATAAAGTAACTTGGTGGTGGGATGAGGGTGTAGAAGCTGCAGTTAAGGAGAAAAGAAGGCTTTTTCGGGAATGGAAGAAGGGTGGTAACAGGGAGGAGTACTTGGCTGCCAAGCGCAGGGCTAGAGTAGAGGTATACAGGACGAAGTCTGAGTCACAGAGACTTTTACTTGATAATCTAAATCATGATGGAAGGAAAAATATGGTTTTTAGGGTGGCAAATCAGGTGAAGAGAGATAATCGGGACATTGTAGGCGAGCGTGTGTGAAGAATGATGAAGGAAGGGTAGTGGTGAACAGTGAGGTTATTAAAGATGCATGGAGAGAGCATTATAGCCGGTTGTTGAATGAGGAGTTTGATTGGGATAGGGAAGGTTTGGAGCCAGCTGATCTGGTGTTTGGGCCTTGGCCTTTGATTGACGCTGCTACTGTGAGTGAGGCAATAGGCAGGATGCGGGTGGGGAAGGCGGCAGGTGTGTCTGGGTTGACTGCCGAAATGTTGAAGGCCTCAGGAGATATTGGGGTGAGGTTAGTCACGGACCTGATAAATATGATTATATATGAGAGTGTGGTCCCAGATGATTGGCTGAAGAGTGTAATGGTAAACGTGTACAAAGGGAAGGGTGATGCCCTGGAAAGGGGAAATTACAGAGGTATAAAGCTCTTAGGTCAGATAATGAAAGTAATTGAGAGAGTTCTTGAAGGTATGATTAGAGAAAGGGTGAATATCAATGAGATGCAGTTTGG
>JAGKTI010031898.1:0-12022 GCA_018397915.1 Birgus latro
CACTTTGGAGCTGCAGATTGGGAGGCCCTCAGGCAGTACTTCTTTGATTTTCCTTGGAATGATTATTGCTTCCACGGCTGAGAGCCATCTGAGTGTGCCTTGCGCATTACGGAGGTTATTCTCTCGGGCATGAAAGCATGCATTCCTTTCTCATGTCCTCTGACTAATGCAAGAAAGTCTTGGTTTAATCACGCTTGTTCTAATGCTGTCCGCAACAAGGAGAGGGCCTTTAAAAGGTACCGGAGCCAACCCACCCCTGAATCACATCTTTTTTATATTTCTGCCCGGAATCGTGCTAAGTCTGTTCTTTGCCCTGCTAAAAATAATTTCATCCATGCTAAATGTTCCCAACTCTCCAACCTGAATTCTTCTCACTCCTTTTGGCACGTTGCTAAAAACTTTTCTAACAACTTTACCTCATCATCCTTCCCTCCTCTTTTCTACTCTGATGGCTCTGTAGCTATTTCTTCTACTGATAAAGCAGATCTCTTCGCTCAGACTTTCTCCTCCAATTCTACCTTAGACAATTCCGTTGCTTTTCCTCTTTCACTTCCCCCCTCTGACTTCCTCATGACTGGCATTAAAATGTCTTCAGCTGATGTATTTTCTGCTATCACTGGCCTCAATATTAACAAGGCATATGGGCCTAATGGAGTTCCTCCTGTTGTCATCAAAAACTGTGCTTCTGTGCTTACACCCTGCCTAGGTAAACTCTTTTGCCTTTGTCTATCAACTTGTACCTTTCCTTCTTGCTAGAAGTTTGCTCTCATTCAACCAGTCCCAAAGAAGGGTGACCATTCTCAACCCTCTAACTATCGTCCAATTGCTTTAACATCCTGTGTCTCAAAAGTTTTCGAATCAGTTCTTAACAGAAAAATTTTAAAGCATCTTTCCTGTCACAACCTTATTTCTGATCGTCAGTATGGGTTCTGTCAGGGACGCTCCACTGGCGATCTTCTCACCTACCTTTTAGACTCCTGGTCATCCTCCTTTCGGGACTTTGGCGAAAGCTTTGCCATTGCACTTGACATCTCAAAGGCTTTCGATCGAGTCTGGCATAAATCTTTGATATCCAAACTGTCCTTCTACAGTTTCTATCCTTCTATCTGTGCCATCATCTGTAGCATCCTTTCTCGTCATTCTATAGCTGCTGTTGTAGACGGCCATTGTTCTTCTCCTAGACCTATCAACAGTGGTGTTCCTTAGGGCTCTGTCCTATCATCAACTCTCTTCCTTTTATTCATCAGTGACCTTCTAAACTGTACATCTAACCCTATCCACTCATATGCTGATGATTCCACTCTTCTCTTTCCATTCGATTTCCGCAACGTCCATCTCAGCAGTTACTTCAGCAAACAAGGGATGAGGCTATGGCACACCTAATGTCTGACTTGGCTCGTATCTCTGATTGGGGTAAAATAATGTTGTTACTTTTAATGCATCAAAAACTCCGTCCTTACACTTTTCAACCCGACAAAATCTTCCTCAGGATTACCCACTAATGTTTAATAATGTCCAGCTCAGTCCTGCATCATCCTTGAACATGCTTGGGGTTTCATTCTCTCAGGATTTGTCTTGGAAAGAACATATTACATCTCTTGTGAAATCTGCTTCCAAGAGATTAGGTGTGCTAAGCCGACTCCGAACTTTCTTTACCCCTGCACAGTTGTTGACCTTGTACACGGGTTTTATTCGCCTGTGTATGGAGTACAACTCTCATGTGTGGGGAGACTCCCCACATGCAGCTCTTCTCAATAGGGTGGAGTCAAAGGCTTTTCGTCTCATTAACTCTCCTCATCTTACTGATTCCCTTCAACCTTTGTCTCTTCGCCGCACTGTTGCTTCTTTATCTCTCTTCTATCGCTACTTCAATGGTCATTGTTCCTCTGAATTGTCTGCTCGCATCCCTCCACCTCTACGACGGGCACGTAGTACCCGTCTAGCAACAAACTCTCATCGCTTTTCTGTCCAACTCTTTAATGGAAGAGTTAACCGTTACTCCCAGTCCTACATTTATGCAACTGGTCAACTCTGGAACTGTCTCCCTCCGTTTGTATTCCCTACTTCCTATGATCTCCAGTCTTTCAAACGCGGTGTGTCCAGGCATCTCGAAATGAATGGATCTTGAATTTGGCTCTCTTTTGTATTGTTTTTACTTTTTCTTGGAAGGAAAAGTATGCAGGCCCTGGCCTTTAGTTCCTTCTTCATTGCATAAGAAAAAAAAACGAGAATGATGCCGCCCTCCTGATGTATAACCCACTCCATCATCCCCGACTCTGACAGTATGAAGGTGAACCTGAGACTATCTATCTATCTATTGCCAGACACCATAATCCCATAAGGGGTGGCCATTTGACTTTGAGTTATTTTTTTTTACGGGGAGGGGCACTAACCCTCCACCAACCCACTTGTTGACACGTAGGGAGCACGTATGGTTTGGTTATATGGTTACCACCCAGCGTTGTAAATGGTTTCTCGGCTTACAGGAAACCATTTGGCTTGTCACTCATGTCAAGGGAACCTGAGACACCTGCAGGAATTCATAGACTCCTTGGCACTTCAGCTGCACTTTACACTCACCAGCACTTCTCACCAGCACTTCCCACAACGTTTCCTTTCCCATAATACAGTGGCAATCTTGCATCACATCACTTCAGTGCACTGTACATAACTGTAAATTCCCATGTGGTCTAGTGACGAGTCCTGGAGAATTTAGTCGCTGTCAGAGTCCGAGATGAGCTGACGGAGACAGCGTAGGGGCTCCTTGTTGGGACGTGGTGATATGTTATCTATTGCAGAGGACTCAGAAGACAGCCGCAAACTCATATCCAGTGGTGACTCTGCCGTGCCTGATGTGCTGGGCTGTGGCTCGGAGCTAGAAGGCCTGTCTTGGTGAGGCAATGGTGTGGACCGAGGGTTGAGGACAGCGGGGTTGACTGGCCTGAAAACACTGTCAGTGGTTGATTGACACAAGCAACGACGATTCTGACAATTAATGATGAGCTGCCTGAAAGCTCGCTCTTCATCCACAAGTCCCATGGGCTCCATCTCCCTGTCGCAGTCTGGGTGTTCTAGGTAGTCAAGGACGAACTCCACATGTTCCGGAGTGCGCTCAGCTTGGGGATGGCTGGAGTAGTGACATGCCGTGAGGAGTCCGCATCATCGTCACTGTCCTCGTTGGAATCTTCCTGCTGGGTACTCGTACCGGCAACAGTAGATGCGATCTCGATATCAGACATGATCTGATACCCAGGATCGCCCTCATCATCATCCAACCACTCACGCACTTCGTCAACATCCACATTGTCTCCACCCGCACGAAGCCTTGCATGGAAGTCATCCACGTCAAAACCTACAAAATCGTGCATCACGTCACTTCCATGAAGCAGATGAGACCAACCATTTTCTAAAGTCTTGACAGAGACTTCCTTCCATGCACAGGCCCAGTTGTAGATAGCAGACTTGAGGTTGTATCAGCGAAGGTTTTTGACAGTTTTTTGTCCTCGCATGTCTTGTCCTTCCTTGCGATTGTCCTCGTAGACAACCATCACCTCGTCCAAAAACCTCTGTCGGTAGAGCCTCTTCGCTGCCACAATCACTCCCTGGTCCATTGGTTGGATGAAAACAGTTGTATTAGGTGGCAAAAACAGACATCTAATGTGGCCATTTTCAGCCACCAACTCCTTCTCAGACAGATGCGCAGGTGCACTGTCTAGAATCAGGAGGGCTTTTACCCGGTCGCGTGGGATTTTCAGTGTCTCCGTCTGATAATGTATGACCTCCTTGACAAAGTGTTGATGAAAACAATCTCTGAAGATCTTGGTTGTGAACCAAGCCTTCAGAGAATGATACCACACAACAGGAAGGACATCCATTAACCCACGAAGGCACCGAGGCTGCTTTGCACGTCCAACAATAACGGGCTTGAGCCGTTAGCATTGGCACAGCACAAAGCAGACACCCATTGCTTGGAGAGCGAGAGTGTTTGTGGGCACTGCACAATAAAATAGGCCAGTTTCGTCAGCATTGTAGACTTGGCCGAGAGTGAGGCCCTCCCTGTCAATCAAGCCCTTTACCTTCTGCTGAAACTCTTCTATTCCCTCGTCATTGGCGTCCACAGCTTTGCCATGGGCCTTATGGTTGGTAAGTCCGTGCTGTAACTTGAATGCGAAGAGCCAACCTTCAGATGCCTTGAAGTCTGGGGTGTCCTGTAGCCTTACGAACTTCTCGGCAGCAGCTTTCAGCTCTGTTCCACGTACCAACACACCAGCAGCACGTTGTTGTCGATACCAGATGAGCTTGGAACGGTCAGTATCTGCATACTTACGAGTAAACATCATCTTCCTCTCCACATTTCGTCTGGATTTCGAAGCGAAATCAGCCGTGTACTGCTGTAGTTTGTCTTGGAACCCCTTGATATCAAACAAAGTGGAGCGAGGTAGGTTGAATTCACGGAGGATTCGTGATGTCGGCCACCCGGTGTCCACCTTCTCCAATATCCAGCTTTTTCTCCAGAGTCAACACCACTTTCTTCCTCTTCTCAAGCGGCGGGGCCATCATCACACACACGATGAAAAAGGTGCAGAACAGCAGCAAGCCCTGCAGGAGGTAGGGAAACACCAGAAAACCAAGCACTTCAGGAGCCATGTTGAGGGCGAGTTGATGAGCCGGCAGTTGAGCGGGAAATGAGACCGGGAGAGAGGTGGGAGGAGCGAAAAGCTGGTCAGCGCGCGCGGGAAATTCAAATTGACGCGGTCCAAAAAAATCGGATTTTTTCCGGATTTTTTAGAATTGGGGGGCATTTTGGGGGTCGGACAGCCTACGATGTCCAGACAATGATGTATCCGGATAGTAGAGATTACTGTATTTATTTATTAATCATGTCAGTGTTAGGCTTTTCGTGAATTATTGTTTTTGGCCGTATAAGATTTAAACTCCGCAAATTAATCCTGACTGCTCCTGAGTGATAGTAGTTTCAAGTAGTCCTGTTTGATGATTTAACCGTCATAAATAATAAACTTTTTCTGTCAAATATGAAATGAACATGCATTTTCATCTTCATTGACTGTTTTCGAATACATTTACACAGATTAATTTTTATTTTAAGATGATACAAGGAGAAATGTACATATTATCACTTGAATGAAAACGTCTGGATACTCTGCCATCACTTCTTAGGCCGACTGTACTAAGGCCAATAACACTAGTGTTATTGGCCTTGGACTGTACATGATCTATTTACTGTACTTCCTCACATCAAACTATGCAGTACTGGTACTTAATCTGTTTACTGTACTCTTACACATCAAGCTGTGCAGTACTGGTACTTGACCTAGTTATGTACTGTACTGTCTCACATCAAGCCATGCAGTTCTGGTACTTGACCTAGCTGTGTACTGTACTCTCTCACATCAAGCCATGCAATACTGGTACTTGACCTAGCCGTGTACTGTACCCTCTCACATCAAGCCATGCAATACTGGTACTTGACCTAGCTATGTACTTTACTCTCTCACATCAAGCCATGCAATACTGGTACTTGACCTAGCTGTGTACTGTACTCTCTTACATCAAGCCATGCAATACTGTTACTTGGCTTAGCTATGTACTGTACTGTCCTACATCAAGCCATGCAGTACTTGTAGACTACGTGACCTATTTATGGTACTCTTGCATCAAGCTATGCAGTACTGGTATGGTACATCACCTATTTACTGTACTTTTTCACATCAAGCCATGCAGTACTGGTACTTGGCCTATTTACTGTACTTTCTTGCATTAAGTGCACTGTTAACTCATTTCTGCCCAGATTTTTCCCTGTTTTGAATCCTTAATGTTTATATTCGAGTTCACTACACTCAAAAGCACTGAAATGTGTACATTTTTCTCTATTTATTCATTGCACATTGCAGGTGAGACCGTGACATATGTGTCACACTAGGTACAGTTGCAGACATATCAAACAGAAGCACCCCGTCCACCAGCAAGGCATTGCTGTGTTCTCGGGATCTGGTAACACTGATTGGTATAGTACTGCACCAGGTTTCATGCAGTTGCTGGGACAAACAGACCGTGGTGATCATTGCCACTGTGCATAGTTGTTTGTGGTAAATAGACAATGTTCCGCCTGACAATATGCTGAAAACAACATTTTGTGAATATGGTAATAAAATAATTTCATACCATACATAATTGTATCTTATTCATGTGAAACACACAGGTTTCGTAAATGTGACTTTTGTCAAACATAACGAATCATACAACATTAGCCGTCGGCCAGTGTAGAAGCTATTATAACATTATCTGCATTCCTGCACACATCATAATCACAAAATTACCGTGATCCTCTCCTTCCTGACCATGAACCTGAAACTGGTAGACCTCTTTAATCAACCCAAATTCATAAGAGGTGGCACCACAGCAGTAGAGACCCTACTGAAAGAGAGACTGGACAGCCAGCATGTTGGTTCAGCTAATGGTTTTTTGCTGGGCGTCACTCAAGTACGCATAAAGGCAGATTCACACTGGATGCTACGCTAGCCACATGGCTGTGAAATCGTTTGTGTTATTTTCATCAGGTTTGTCTAGACTGGATGTGATGCTATGTAAGCAATGCTTACGATATCGCTGGCATAGCTCTGAAGATCGCTCCTCCGGTGATTTTCCTTGCCATAACTTCCATCACACATGCACACTAGTGGCTGTGCCAATGCCAGCCCAGTCCCCCACAACAGTCTCATGCCACTAACTGCCTGCCCCTCGGACGAGTACAGTATGGACAGACAGCTGCTGCAGGACGCAATGGAGCACTTATTGAAGTATGGAAATATCCGTGCTTATATGACATGACGTCAGAAGATTATTGGAATGTGGTAAAGAAGGACTGCTGTTGGCAGGAGATGGCAAAAGCCATTGACATGGATGGTAAGTTATTTACTGACAAAATACATATCATGTGGCATATAAATGATGTAACAAATATTGAAATACACACTCCAACAAGACACCACGAGCGAGGCAGCACGATACCCATCCCACGGAGGGATGACAGGGGTGAGATTCCCACCCTAGGAGGAGACGACAAGGAGGCTTATAGAGAGCGAGTGGGGTCGGAGCGACATGGGAATATCTCCCCCGCTGCCCTACGCCCCTCTTGACCGCAACCAACACCACCTGGAGTATGCAATCCCGGCGCATTACACCCCAGCCGGGCCAGTGCTCATCAGTTTCGGGGTGGGGATAATAGACTAGCCTCAGACAGCATCCAGGTGATGGCCACAAGCCGCTCCACAGCTGCTTCCCTCCCTCAGCAGGACCAAGTGACGGCCACCAGCCGCTCTCTTATTAAAAGCCCTCCTGGGAACAGGACCTCAGTGATGGCCACCAGCTGCACCAGCAGGCAGGTGACAGCCACTAGCTGCATCTCAACTCCAACCCCAAGAGGGGACATAAGTACGGTGACAGCCGCCAGCCGCACCGGTAGATGGGTGATGGCCACCAGCCGCACTACCTCTGCAGTCCCCCTGGTCTACAGGACCTTGGTGACGGCCACTAACCGCATCTCGACTGCTGTCCCGCAGGGAAGCAGGACCTTGGTGACGGCCACTAGCTGCACTGAGACTGTAGTCCTTCCGGGGCGTGACCCCTCGGTGACGGCCACCAGCCGCACTGGTGGGCATGTGACGGCCACTAGCCACACTCCACCCGCTTTCCATCCGGAGCACTGGAACTCAGTGGCGACCTCCATCTGCACTGAGGAGGAGATGGCCACCAGCCGCTCCGTGCTTGTTGCTCTAGGGGACTTGACGATAGCCACCAGCTGCGCCGAAGAGGGAACGACCACGAGCCGCCCCCCCCCCTACCCCTGTGCCTTCACCTTCTGAGGACATCCCTTGCTCACCCACCCACTCCTGCAGCTGAACGGGACCCCCCACCCTCTCTTCACACAGAGGCAGTTCCCAGGAGGTCTGGCAGGGCCCTGTTGTGAACCCCGGGATACGTGCCCTGCAACCAGCACCCCGACGCCGCCGCCCACTGACGGACTCTCCACAGAAGGGATACCACAGGCCCCACCTAACGGAGAAAGACTGCAGCCCTCGGGTTCTCCGGGACATCCCCAGAACACCAGGACGAGACCTTCCCAGCCCCGACAGACAACGTCCTGCACCACAGAGTCTGCGTAGACAAGCACGCCTACTCTTTTTGTTCGGGCGAAGTCCAAAAGCCCGGACCTCTCCTCGAGGCCCTCACAGAGACGGGCACCTCTCCACACCGCCCCGCAGCCCTACTCAGACAACTCTGCCCCGGATCGCTGTCCCGTGCCACCTGACGGAAGTTTTACCTGACGGGACCCCCAGAACCCCAGGCCGACACCTGTAGCAGCCCAAGGCTACGCCACCCAGTCCAGAGTCCTCCGGTCCTGACAGTGCCTAATTATTGTATTGTGTATTGTCCTTCGTATTGTATACAGTTGTATCAAAGTTAATGTAATATACATGTAAGGTTGGTTGCCCAGAGTTTTTATCCCCCGTTCCTTGAGTTGCTTTATACCTAACCCGGTCTAGAAAGGGAACCCTGCTCTAGGTGCCGTGTTTAAGAAGCAAGTAGTTGAGCCTTAAACACGCCTCATAACGCATATAATAAGCTATGTTGTATAACATAAGCCACATTTTCTGGCAGATTCCATATATGGAAATAAATGCAAGGTAATGTAAATGATTCTATCAGCTCACTAGATTCACCTATCTGTATGCTGACCGTGACCAGTACCGGTATCTCTCGTAATTTCTGCGACGTAGCTATCTGGCATGGCTTCCACTGTAAACAGTCAAACAGCAAGCATCGCTAGCGTGTGTCCATAACATAGCTCGCATAGCATCTGGTGTGAGTTCGCCAAGGATCAGTGATCACTGCTAGTTAACACCAGCCACAACTGCTTTTCATATTTTACGGCATGTTTTCGAACATCTAAAATGCTATGTTTGCACAAATGATGCTTCCTTATTAAGTGAAGCTGTAGAATAATGAGATTTTCCTCTATGCAGCAGCTACGCTAATTTCAAAGCATCTTGGAATGAGTTGCCAGATGATGCTTGATCGAGTAACACCAACAATTTTTACTTATTTTGCCTGTGTGTGTGTTATGTTTTTTTTTTTTTATGAAGCGTTGGTTGAATTTAAAGATTTTTGGTCTTCTTGATATCCATAACTGTGCTTTCCATCAGGATAATATCAAGGCTTATCTCCCTGTGTGGATGTGGGCCAGAAACATATAAAATAAATAAAACTTGCCTAACATAGCCGACGACGCTCACTCGCTGATCAGCTTGCTCTCTTCACCTTAATACCCCATAATTTCCTTTTTGGCGGATCACAAGGAGTCAGAAAAGTCACATAGAAGTTCCATGAGTGTCACTGCACCCAAATGCACCACAGTCAAACCATTAACCAGGGCAAAAAATCACCAGTAAAAGAACACAGCACCACCCATTGTGCGGCTGCCAACAGTTTGGTTTGTCATCCTTTTAATTTGGCGATTATCTTGTGTTTACGTATACTTTGACGCAAAATCCATGTGTAGAGATGAAGATTAAAACGGAAATCTTCAGTAGCTCAAATTAACAAAACATACTATAATTATAGTGACATTTTGTTGATCATCCAATCATGTATCACAGCAGGTGATGAGATGTATTTTTAGACTAATCTGCAGTCAGCCAGCACCTGGGCTGTGAGGCCTTTGAACCAAAATGGCGCCATGGTGCCTGACCAATCAGTGAGCAGGTGAAAATATTGGCTGTCCAGTCTCTCTTTCTATTGGGTCTCTACAGAGGAGGAGGCAGGGTGGGGCACCTGGGAGACAGGAGGAGAGAGGAGGGTGAGGAGGGGGCAATAGTGGTCTGGCTGGTGGGAGAGGGGGGTTCTACAGGAGATGAATGATGGGGCAGGGGAGAGTTGACTGTGGCAGGAAGCCAGGATGGATTGGATAAATACACTAGTGACATGGTGCCATATCAGGTATAGTTTAACGTTGATTATGGAATTTGACAGTCAGGAACGCAGACTTTGGCACGTTATGCAGTCTACCAGCATATTTTGTTTTGGTGTTTTGTTACATCATCTAGATACCTACTCTCCACGGGGTGACATTACACAAACCCTACATTATAAGTGTATGGTGACTATGTCATCACATGGTGATATATGAAACATCCCTAGAATGTTTGATGTCACACTAGTTTTCATGGCGATTGGGAGCTATTCTAGTTGCATTTCCATATTAACATCATGGATGACGACTGTGATATAAAAAGCAGAGGACAGGGAGGGAGGAATTTTCTGTACAATAAATAATAATTAACAGTAGTGATTCGTGCCTGTAGTTCTCGTTAATCTGTATGGCACCGATGTAAATGAAAACATAATTTACTAGGGGGGATGGACTGGGTCCCAGAATATAGGTAGCAAAACTATGGTGGGCTAGTAGGTGGGTAGAGATGACGTATCAGCTGTTTTACATGCTCTTTATGTCGAATTACTGAAAACCCTATCCTGAAAGAGTAAATTGTGGTACGGAGGATGTGTAACTGTTAACCCCTTAACCGCGGGGTTGTCGGAGGCGCATAGTGCCCATCCCGTGGGGCAAATCCGCGCTCCAATTGACTTTATAAAAATACAGTATTTGCCGAAAATCAGTTATTAGTCCTAGAATATTATAATTACATACACATATGGCACATACCTTCAGCTTTCTCCTGGGATGTTTTTTTAGCACTCTTCGACTACCATAGGACTTGTGGAGACTTCTGAATTTGGGTAACTAAGTCTCCACTTAACACTTCCCGACATCCTGTAATATGAATACCACTGCCTGATATTATCACTAGAAACACTATTCAATGATTTCCAAGTACAGTAGTTTGCAATCCATATTTAAAAATAAAAAACAGTGAAAGCAATGTAAAATACGAGTGCGTACGAGCCTCCCACCCACGCTAATTTGCCGTTGGTATTCTGTCATTTCTTACTCATATACACGCTCACACTTCATTATTTCTAGTACTTCATTACACTTATATATATCTACAGTCCTTTACCGCTACCCACACAATGTTTAGCAGGGGTAGAGGTCACAGGGCCTTTTATAATTGGCGCAAAAGCGGCAGAAATGGAGGGGTGCGACTGCGACGTGATTTCACCTTGAAGGATGACAGTGAACTCAATGTACAGTACATATCTCATTAGCCAAGAGTTGAAAATGTCAGTTGTTAATGTATAAAGAAATAAGTCTTAGGAAGTCAAGACAATATATAAAAAATTAGGTAGTTCCAAGTATATATAAATATCACTCAGGCCTCTCCCTTCCTTTCTTATATACATTTGTATTATGAGAATAGCTCATACGGCATATTTCACGGGGAAAAAAGCAGGGGAAATTAGCGAATGAGTACAGGTTGGATGTTGCCAAGTGATAATTAACCAATTCTAGGTGTATGGCACTATCAGTTACCTTATTTTTTATATATACAGTAGGCGCGGAAAGTGTTGACGCCATCTTAAAAAAAGAAAACATTCTTGTTGTTAGCAAGGAGAAACAAATAAATTAACACTCACCATTGAATTTAGTATTTACTGGCATTCCCCTTCACCTTTATTATCTTTTTAAGGCGTCTGGGGAGACTGATGGCGTAGTTTTGCAGAACAGACGGACTAAAACTGTTCCATAGCTGCAGCCTCAAGTTTAGGCAAAGATGATGTGTCCATACTACGCAGCTGCCGCTTCATGTGCGCCCATAGATTCTCAATGGGATTGATATCTGGGCTGTTTCCGGGCCAGTCTCGAATAAAGGGAACCTCACAGTCTGTTAGCCACTGTTTCACTGACTTTGCAACATGTGCAGGGGCAGAATCTTGCATAAATACTCTTGCCTTGGTTTTATCAAAAGAGTCACTTAAAACATCACATAAGAGCTCCAAATAATTGTTCTGGTTCACTTTTTCATTTGCAGGTAGAATTACCAAC
>JAGKTI010031899.1:0-12022 GCA_018397915.1 Birgus latro
CACACACACACACACACACACACACACACACACACACACAGAATATTTTTTCCCCCTCTGCGTCACTCATCAAAACTTTTCATTCTATACGTTTTAAAGGTTATGTCATCTTAGATTTTTCATATTTTCTTACCTGTGAAACTCTCAGGCTACTATACTGTAGTTTGTTCATATTAACTTGACCCAAAACTACCATCTCTCCATTTTGAATGCTGAGCGGTAACAACTGGTTAAAACTAGATTATGATGCTGATCACAAAGAAGTGCTATGGAAATGATGTTGAGCCAAAGTACTGTACTTTTCACCACACTGAGCTATGTGTTCTAATTGAAAATGTATAAAAATCTAAGCCACATTAAAGTGATTGGTCTATAGCAAACGGCTTTAATGAGACTGGAATCATGTAGAACGCTGAGTAAATCGCTTCCGTTTTAGTTCTTCCATCAAAAGGACATAAGGAATTGAAATAACTCACTTAATCTATGCACTGATAATCTCTACCTGTTCGTGATAGCCTTCAGAGAGCTTGAATGCATATAGAACCTCCACTGGCAGAGAATATATCGCTTGCCTTCTGCATCATCCATCAATGCTTTTTCACTATTAAATTCTTAAGTGTTACGCCGTATCACATAAGTGTCTATCAGTTTCTTACTATATTCATTTCACTAACTAAGCCCAGATTTCCGTAACTCAGTGGCAGAAAAAAAAGATAATGCTACGGCTTTACATCCAATCTATAACACTTCTTCGTGACTAACATCACAACCAAGCGTTAATGTACTCATACAACACAGCTTTCAAGATGGAAATATGGCAATTTTTAGGCCAAGTTAGAGTAACAAGGATGTAGTAATAATGTCAGACAACTGGCATCTGTTTTTAGAGAGGCATAAACGCATTTAGAGCCTTCATTGACAGGGAATATATCGCA
Organism: Birgus latro; assembly: GCA_018397915.1. Taxonomy (NCBI): domain Eukaryota; kingdom Metazoa; phylum Arthropoda; class Malacostraca; order Decapoda; family Coenobitidae; genus Birgus; species Birgus latro. Next base: position 936 of record JAGKTI010031899.1, read on the forward strand.
TCCCTTATGCATCCCCCATCAAAGGTTTTTCAGGTCCTCCATACGCGGATCTCCAGCTACCTAACCTGTCAGTAGCAAATCCAATATACACTTTTCCTTCCATGCCATCGGGATCACGGTAAGGCCCATCCTCTTCCCTTTCTCCCACTATTCCCTTGCCTTCCTTCCTCTTCCCTCTCTTCCTCCTGTAACAGTGAGACTTTTACCTTCACTCCCTTCATCCTCAGTCACTTCCTAACCCGACAGCAGGAGGTGAAAATGGTTTGGGCCTTTCTGCTGCTGCTGATTTAGTACTTACATAGTTGTGACAGGCGGTGTGGGCCACAGCGACCGAGTTTTTTGGTCGCGTGTGTGTTTGTTGTGTTTTGCCTGTCTTTCTCACTTATATACATACATACATGCATGCATGCATGCATACATATGGTATATGAATACATACATACACACATTAAACATACGCGTAGATACATATACACACTACATATAAACAGCCGTGACAGGCAGTGTAGGTACTGTTGTGTTTCCTGTGTCGCTCTTTTGTTTCCTGTCTTTCTCACTCATGTACCGATACATGTACACTCTGCAAATAAATATTCACGAACGGTAGATATATATACAGATACATAAGCATGTACACATCTGTATAGTTCTGGGGGTGGGTCGCAGTGTGTGTTTTCTTGTTGTTGTTGTTGTTGTTGTTATGTCCGTCGCATAAATAGATATATGCATACATGTTCAAAGATATCCATATAGACACACATGTATACACACAAAAGTACGCACACAGTTAAGAGAGGGGATGTCTGAGTGTGTGAGCTTTTCGTCGGTTCTGTGTTTGCCGTCGGTCTTATATACATGCATAGACACACACACACACACACACACACACACACACACACACACACACACACACATCCTGCCTAAGTACCAGCCTTAAGTGTAAGACAGAGAGAGAGAGAGAGAGGTGGGGGGGGACCTGACAGCACAACATACACTCTCTGACAGCAACGATTCACCAGAGAAAGACAGACAAACAGACGAAAAAACAGGCAGAGAAAGTAACATCCAAACAAGGGAGAGGGAAAGGACTGGAAACAACCTGACAACACAACAGCAACTATCCACCAGTGAAACAGACCGACAGACAGACAGGCAGAAACAGATAGACAAAACACTGAGCAAGGTAGAGAAAGAGCACTGGAGATGAACTGACAGCACAACACAAAACCCTCTGACAGCAATTATCCACCAGAGAGACAGACAGACAGACAGGCAGATCAAATACTGAACAAGATAAACAAGATAGGAGATGACCTGACAACACAACACAAAACTCTCTAAGCAACTATTCATCTGGGAAATTACCCAACTGGTGTGGTCGCTTATGGAACGTCTAGGCCACAAATAGAATATGTGTGTATTCGTGTATGATCGAGTATGTTGCGTTTATTTTGTGTCGAATGGTTCAGTGGACAGTTTATGGAGGAATGTCAGCTTGTGTATGTCCAGTACATTTTTCTCGAAATTTTGAAGAGTTAGTAAATGAACAAATGTCAAGTGAAATCGTTTGGGTTCAAGTTTGTTAAGTATGTCAAGTGTGAAATCGTTTGTGCTCCAATAGTTGGATGTATTTGTATGTATCAGAAGCTTAAATGTTCATGGTTAAATGTAGCATGTATATGTGTTTGTGTATGCTCAGGCATTTTAAAGTATACAGTATTTATACCAGATATTTGAATGAACGGTAATTGTGGTTCATGTATGCTCCAATATGTTAAGTATGACTGTGTTTATCGAGGGCATATATGTTCTTCCTTACATCAAGCATATATCTGTATTTGTATGTGCTAGGATATCTTCAGTATATTTGCGTCAAAGGCTTAATTGGTCATTAACTAGCGACACATGGCTTAAATTTGTGCATACTCAAGGTTCTTTTGTGTATATTTCTGTATGTCAAAGACTCCAGTGGTCAGGAAATTATTGACTTGTTGGTCTAAATTCACCAGATATAACGTATATATTCGTAGATATTGGGTATCTCTGTGTCGAACTGACATACAAAAGTGTGTGACATATTGAAGGACTGCTGGACCTCAGGGAACAGACTGTTGAACCTATTCCCAGAGCTTACAATATTTAGTAGTAAAGATGGAGAGATGGCAGTCTCAGCCCAGTTTAGGTGAAAATAATATAACAATATTACACTCCCCTTTAGCACAGAATAGTCCAGAAACACTTCAGTCATAATATTTCATTCCTTTAACTTATTGGAAACTGCAAAATGGTGACGCCTTTCTTTTTTGTTTTTTCATTCACATAACCTATCCCTAATTTTCTTTAGATAAGTTATTGTTATTATTATTATTATTATTATTATGCTTCACAAGACAATTTTATTCAACAACGGAAAGGCCTTGCGCAGCATAGGCACTAATTTATAAGGGATGTTATCATTTTGTACATCCCTCTTGCTATCCCCAAGGTGTTTGTAATCACACCAGGGGACAAGCATGGTGGCGAAACATGACTGCAATATCCAAATGTACCAGTTGCCCTCAGAGAATGCATACCTCCGCCAACGCCAGTAAAATTTTTTAAGATACACTGCTGCAATCCCTGTTTCTTACCAGATGGTTAACTTTATGGTCTCACTATAGTCAGTCAGTTAATTCTACGGTCTTAGTCTACCCTGTTACTAAGTCTGAGATTGTATACCTCTGGGAGGCCAGTGATAATATTTATTTATTCCTGGATATTCCTGCACGCGGTTCTGATTCCACCTCGGAAGCTGATTAAGTCTTCCTCGACCCACTGCCCACATACGGTAATCATCAGATTTTTTTGAAGACCGATAACAACTTTCTGAGATAACTTGTGTGCAGACAGACAAGCACACAAACAGACACGGGTGCATACATAAACTCTAACTTTGTTGGCCGAAGTAATGATTCTACCCACTTAAACCAGCTTGGTTTAATAAGGATGTTACACTCGGCGCTTGTTTGGGATATTCTAGTCATATATTTGGTATATAATTATGAACATTCAGATGATAACCGAATTATTACCTCCGAACATCACGAGATACAGTGATCGTTAAGGTTATCACTGAACCCGTGGAAGCAATAAATAAAATATACAACTTACTAAATATAATGAAAACTCCTTCTCTACTATACTCTTTTTATTCTCTGGCCTAAAATTGCCACTTCTCCTCGAATGCTGAGCTGTAGCAATGGATTAATACCAAAATATGGCACTAGACACGAAGAAGTGCTGTGAATAAGATGAAGAGTTGTAGCATCGCCTTCTGCCATTCATGTACGTGAAAGAGCTGCAAAAGAATGAAAATCTAGGCCAGGAAGGAGGGAAGAGGGTATAGTGCGTATTTCAGATGGGTCGACATTTCCGTTATATATTCGTCAAGCTGTGCGAAGATACTTTTTGTGTCAGTCTGTACAGTCGATCAAAAATTTTGGTACAAACTTGTAAGACAAACTGAAACAAGTGACGATGGCGACTGACAGTGGCTGATGGCAATTCCGACCTGCGTTTATTAAGAATGCCAGGGTGTCCAGTAAATAACACTCAGAAACTCACCTAGCGGTAGGTTAGCTGCTGCGGAGACGGCTCAGTCTGCTGGTGTGGCCGTGAGTGTGGTAGTATGAGTAAGAAGTAAATGATGCAGGATAGACACTGATAACGTTGACTAAACCGTCCCAGCAACACACGAGAAATCGCCCAATGGAGTGGAAGAGGAGTGGTATGTGTTGACAACCTGTATTTCACATGCTGGTGACATATTCTATTCAGTAGCCTATTTATATTCTATAGGCATTTCAATGATGCGGATATGGTTGAAAGTGTTAAGAGTAATACTTTGAGGTGATTTGGCAGTGTGGAGAGGATGGAGAATGAGAGTCTAGCAAGAAGACTGTATGTGATTAAGATGGAGGTGGAGACGAAGAGGATGGAGTGGACAGATATATGAAAAAAGGGAATGTGAGTTGGGGAGGAGGAGGTGGGTACCAAGGATTAGATGGAAGGACGTAGTGGAGAGGTAAATGAAAGAGGGGAAAACCAAGGATTAGATGGAGAGATCGAGTGGACAGATAATGAGAGAGGGGAATGCGAGTTGGAGAGAGCGAAGTGGAGGCGGTTTGTTTGTGGCTACCCCTTATGGGATTAAGGTGACTGGCAGACAGACAGACAAACAGATGGACAGAGAAATAGATAGATAGATGCATCGGCCCTCACTTGTGCATTGCTTGTTTCACTGTATCGACTGTTCCTCAGCAGATCGAACGAAATAACTGCCCTGCCTCCCACAATAATCCTTGGCTCATTGCTCACTGCCGTCTCTCGGAAATGATACAGATGATATGACGTTATTCCCTGGAAATTAGTTGCCTGTTTTGATCAGTGGAAGAATAATTACCTTACGTATCAGTTATAATATCAATATATCTATCTATCAGTCTGTCTGTCTGTCTATCTGTCTGTATGTCTGTCAGTCTGTCTATCAATCAGTCTATCTATCTATCTATTTATCTATCTATTTGTCTACCTACCTATCTATCTATCTGTCTGTCTATCTATATCTATATATCTCTCTGAGTTTATGTATGTGTGTATGTATAGATATAGTTAGATAGATGGATGGATAGACAGATATATCCTTTAGTGGATACATCAGGAACGGGCCACATTCACGGTGACATAGGAGGCTTCGTAGCATTTTTTTCTTGGTGGTTTACTTGCAGATTACATTGAATTTATGTTATTTATAGCGTTAAAATTCGACATAATTGGTATTAGTAACATACATGAGGATGTTGAGGTGCAATGTGCAGTATAAGTCACCAAGGATAGTATATTGCAAAATCTCCGAAACCTCTTAGAATACGTGCTTCTCATGCAACATTATAAAAATATTTGGGTTCTAAGAATTACATTACTGAGTTTGGAAAAAAAAATGTTAGTGGAATGTATCAGTACTTACGTTCGCAACTGTACATTGTATAGTCGCCTTGTTTTCATCTGACGGTCCTTAGTCACTCCCACCACTCTAACACCAAGTCATGGTTTCGTGAATTTCGATGAGTCTATGAGTCGTATGCGTCAATCTTAAATCTGAAAATGAAGTACAAAGTCCTGATTTTTTATAGTCACTCGTGGAAAGTCTGTGATTAACGTACTGTATATGGTCAGCCTGCATCCCATATAACATAATGCAGTCAGCACCCATACAGGAAGACCAAACCAGTTCCATTATCGTCAAATACTTCAAAATTCATCTTCAAAAATTTTGGGTCTGCATCCCACTTCGCAATTTCAGGTTTGCGCGTACGACTGTTAGTTATGAGGAGGGAAGTAGTGTCCTTTGTTAATAGTCAGAGCTACCCTCCAGTCTGACTGTTTCTGGCCATGAACTGAACTGAAAGAGGTTGCTGATCTGTGTCGGGTTAAACTTGCTATAAGTAATGTGCGAGTATTCGTCAGTTAGTTGGAAAAACAGAGAGAATATTTTACTCTATCTAGGCATTTGGCAAAGAGTGACATCCTGCCTGCAAATATTGAAATTAAAAGCCTGCTTGGTGGTGTAGAAATAAAATGATACTTGGAATAATTCAAATAAAAAGCCAGCTTGGAAATTATATACAAGCCTTTTTGAATTTTTGAAAAAATAAACGACTGCTTAGAAATGTTGAAATAAACTCCTACTTGGAAACGCTGAAATAAATGCTGTGTTGGAAACGTTGAAATAAATGCTGTGTTGGAAATGTTGAAATAAATGCTGTTAGAAACGTTAAAATAAATGCTGTGTTGGAAACGCTGATATAAAAGCTAGGTTGGAAACGTTGAAATAAAAGTCTACTTCGAAATGCTAAAATAAAACCTGCTTGAACTTTGGAAAGAGTGAACTGTTGAAATAAAAGTTTACAGGGATTTGTTGTAATACAGGGTGTTCATAAAGTCTCTTTACAAAGGGGTTCATTTAACAGTACCTTAACTCAACATCTTTCATCAACAGGGTACCTGAAATACAGGTACCTGCTGTCTGAATGTTGCTACTCCTCACCCTGTATTTCAGGTACCCTGTTGATGAAAGATGTTGAGTTAAGGTACTGTTAAATGAAACCCTTTGTAAAGAGACTTTACGGACACCCTGTATTACCCTACTTGGAAACGTTGAAATAAAAGTCTACTTGGAAATGGTGAAATAAAAGCTCGTTGAAATGTTGAAATGAAAGCTTTCTTGAAAATGTTGAAATAAATGCTTGTTTGGAAACGTTGAAATAAAACCTGCTTGAAAACGTTGTAATATTACGCTGCAGGAAACGTTCAGACAAAAGCTTTTTGGAAATGGAAAGCCAACTTGGACACACTGAAATAAAAGCCTGCTTGGAAACGTTGGAATAAAAGCCTGCGTGGAAAAGCTGAAATTGAAGTTTGCTTGGAAACGCTGAAATAAAAGGTTGCTTGGAAACCCTGAAATAAAAGCCTGCTTGGAAACACTGAAACACAAGCCTGCTTGGAAAAGTGGGAATAAAAGCATGCTTGGAAACACTGGAATAAAACTTTTTTCGGGAATGATATAAAAGCCTGCTTAGATTTGTTCGCAAAAACGTTGTAAAAACGTTGGGATAATAGCTTTCTTGCCAACGGTGAAATACAAGCCTGTTTGGAAACGTTGCAATAAAACATTACTTGGAAACGCTGAAATAAAGCCGTTTTGAAAATGATATAAAAGCCTTCTTACAATTGTTTGTAATATTTACTGGTGAATGATATTGGCTTACCACACAGTACTAGGTAAAAGTGAAACTCTGCTACGGAACTGAAACGATAGGATTCAGGATGTTGTATAGAAATTGTATACTTAGGCTTACTCTTACAATACTTTGATAAAAATAATCATCATCTTGATACTACGACTACTACTACTGTTACTACAAAACTACTACTACTACTGCTACTACTACAACAACTACTACTACAGCTACTACTACTACTACTACTACTACCACTACTACTACCACTACTACTACTACTACTGCAACTACAACAACAACAACAACAGCTACTACTACTACTACTACTACTACTATTACTGCCACCACTACTACATTACTACTACTACTACTACTACATTACTACTGCTGCTACCACTACTACTACTACTGCTGGTACTGCCGCTGCCACTGCAGCTGTTACTACTACTACTACTAGTGGTAGTAGTAGTAGTAGTAGCAGTAGTACTACTACTGCTGCTACTGCTGCTGCTGTGGCCGCTGCTTTTGCTGCTGCAGCTAGCACTACTTCTATTATGACTGCTACTACTACTACTAATTATTAGTTTTATTATTATTGTAATTATTATTGTTGTTGTTGTTATGCAGCGTATTCTGGGTCCATCTCCTTGAATTCACTTACGGGCACGGACTTGGGTTCTTTTATTAAGGACCGGGCTAGAGTATGCAACAAGGAATGGGGCTCAAACACAGACTAACCAGTCTTACACGTATAGTACCTTACAAACAGACACAGTGGACTTTACACAATCAGTACATGAGGCAACACTATATATGGGGCATAAGTACGGTGTATCTCACAACACTATTTCAAAGGGGACAGGTATTCCACAGAGTTATGACACTATAGATGATCACAAGTACACAAGGGTCGTGACATTACAATTGGGGCATAAGTATTACACAGGGGTCGTGGGGTACATTACACATAGTATACTGTATAGCACACGGGTCCATGATACTATAGGGAGGGCCACAAGTGTTACACAGGGGTCACGCTATTATGGACGGGGCACAGATATTACACGGAGTCTACAACACACAAAGTCCTTGATATTAGAGGCGGGTCACAAGTATTACACAGGGGTCACGACACTCTTGACGGGAGGGGGAATAGCACTCAGGGTCTATAGCACTATGGAGGGACACAAGTGTTGCATAGAGTCAATAACACCATAAGTGGGGCACTGCAGTGCACAGTCCGTCACAGGTAAGTGCAGGTGATGGCCAGGTGTGGGAGGAGGGCCGTCATGGGGGCGTTCTTGATACAGGCGCTGGTCTTGGGCTGCTCACTCGGGGGGCCTGTGTAAGCTGCAGGGTGGCGTGGTGGGCAGCCCCTTCTTGTCGGGGGAGCGGGCCCGTAGGGGCGCGGGTGCCCTCGGGACTGGGGCCAAACAGGGTAGGAGGTGCGCTGCATGGCGCCTGCCCTTGGTCGTTGTGTTAGTCCTGGGTCCGGGCTGGTCTGGGCCTAGGGTCAACTGCGAGATGGCCCTCGAGGTCCTAGGGCTACAGTCTCATCGGGTGGGTAAGGCCGTCAGGGGTCGTCTGCGGCCGCTCGCCCTGGGAGAGTCTGTCAGCTGCTGGGGGCATCAGGGGCTGGGCTGCTGGGTCAGGACACCCAGGCTCACCACAGGTCCGCTGCAGACACTCTCCGTCAGTAGGCTGGCTGGGGAGCAATCTCCGTCCTTTATAGAGGAGGGAGAGCCTGAGGGGCATCTCGCTCGGCCTCTGGTGCGGCGGGCTGAGCTAGAAACAGCATCCTTGAAGGGATCCTCCGAGCTAGTGGAGTATCTGGTGGACTCTCCTTCCACGTGGTAGGTCCGGACGACTCTATCCAGGCTCCCTCCCGGGTGAGCGAACGAAGGAGGTCGGGTGGACTCTCTCTCGATCCAACAGCTCCAATGGACTCTGTCGGGGGACCACTCAGCCCAGGGACAACAGGAGGAGGAAGTCCAGCGGACTTCTTGACTCCCGTGGCAGGTCTGGTGAACTCTACCACTCTCCCGCTGTCAAGGGAAAGTTGCAGCCGGGAACGACGGATGGTCTTTCCCCCTGTAGGTCCAGTGGACTCTACGTGGGCTCCACTCCCTTCCTCAGGAGAACAGGCGAGGGCCGTCTGGCTGACATGCCGAAATGCCTACTCCTTATGGCAGGTAGTGTAAGATGGAGGTTCGGTGGACTCTCCTCCCACAGTAGGGCTGGTGGCCTCTACTGCGCCATTGCTCCCCTGGGGTGTAGTAGGTTTCTGAGGACCGGTGGTCTCTCTCCCTCTTCTAGCCTCGGGTTCGGTGGACTCTTGTAGCCGAGCGCCAGCTTGGGACTGTGTGAGGGTCAGTCCCACCCCGAGACTGGTGAGCGCTTTTTTTTTTTTCTTTTTTTTAAAGATTCGCCACACTGGTGTGGCACGGGCTCAGGGTGGAGAGCCCGTCAGAGGAGTGCAGTAAACAAGGGGGCGTCCTCTGCATGGCAACAGAGGACGCTAGCGTGGGGGGTGGCAGAGCCGTTCGTTCGTTCGTTGTAGATTCGCATCCGCATAGCGTATGCACGGGCCTTATACATTAAGCGGGCCTGTCAGTGTTGTGTGATGTGACCGTGAGAGGGGGCTGTGTGTGTTGCGTGTTGTTCTGTGTATGTGTGTTGGGTGTTCTTGTGTTGTGTCTGTTGTTCTGTGTTGTGTTGTGTCTTGTGTGTGTTGTGTCTCTGTCGGTGGCAGAGCCGTTCGTTCGTTGGTTGTAGATTCGCATCCGCATAGCGGATGCACGGGCCTTATACTATTAAGCGGGCCCGTCAGTGTTGTGTGATGTGACCGTGAGAGGGGGCTGTGTGTGTTGCGTGTTGTTCTGTGTATGTGTGTTGGGTGTTCTTGTGTTGTGTTGTCTGTTGTCTGGATGTGTTGTCTTCTTGTTGTGTTGCATAATAACAACCATCCCCCGGACAAATATATACCAGTGCAGTGGCTGGAGGGTCTCCTGGTCAGAGGCTATTGCACCAGCACTGCGTACCTCCCGTTGGGTCTGCATGAGAGGAAGAGGGGTGCATGGTGGTGAGGGACATAAGACCATCTGGCCTGGGCCCTCTACGCCCTCTGCGTGCCTGGCCGTAGTTCCTCCATGGGGTGGGTGTTGCCTCCCCGTGTCCTCCTCTTGGGGTTGTTGTGCCAGGGTCGCTCCGTCGGGTGTATTTCAGTTATAATTATTATTATTAATATTTTCATGTTTTAAATTCATTGATTCATTTATTCATTTACTACTGCCACCACTACCACTACTACTACTACTACTACCACTACTACTACTAGTACTTCTGCTGCTGTTGCTACTGCTACTACTACAGTCATCATCATCATTATCATCAGATGCAACAGCATTGTTACTGAAATTGCCAGTATTATCATTACATCACGGAAGCTCGTTAGTCTCTAGAGCACCAATAATAAAATATTTATATAAAAAAAAAAATCACATCGTCAAATTAAAGAAGCTGAAATGAAAGGCACGCAATCTCATGAGCAAAATCTGCATGTGAAAAGCAATTATTTGGGCCCGACTCTCACTGTAAGGCGGCAGTGGGGCTGCGAGCTTGCCAAAGTTGGTTAGTTAGGAGAGAGATGAAACTTCCTGAGGAGTAATGTGGCTGAGGTGTACTGGGAGTGGAAGAAAATACACGGACTCTGAATGTACGTACAGACACATACGTACACAGAGCACACATGCATAACCACGTAGGTATGCTTTAAACACGCACACACACACACACACACACACACACACATACTTTAAAACAACTAGCCCCATAATCTAATACATAAAACGAGTGGACCAGACATCAACAACTGTTAAATGTAACCTTGGTTTAGCTACTCTAGGAAAGCACTTACTGACCTGTTAATCTTAGCTTTCTCTGTTTTACTTCTTTAATTGTTTTGCATCTTTATTCTCTTTCTTTCTTACTTACTTCGTGCCTTCGTTAGCAACTTTATATCCTGTTTTTGATATTCCATATTTCATTTATTTCATTTCCTCTCTATTTTTTTTCTTTCCTTAATGCCTTCCTTGCTCTATGTTTTACTTCATTTCTTTCTTTCTTGGTTTCTTCCTTATTCCTTTCCTCCTTTCCTCTTTCTTTCCCTACTTTCTGGTTTCCTTTATCTGTACTTCTTTATTTATTTCACCCATCTTATTTTTCTATCCCTCTTCTCCTTTTCTTTTTTCCTTCATCTTTATTTTTCTTCTACATCCTACATTTACTTCTCTCTCTTCTCCTTCCTTC
>JAGKTI010031900.1:0-12022 GCA_018397915.1 Birgus latro
CCCACGCCTCAATCATTGCCTCTACGCTTCAATATTAACCCACTTGAGGCAGAGATGTAGCTAAGGAGGTGATTAGGAGTTCAATCCATGGTCATTCATAGGACACTCGACCATACTAGCAAATAATGAAAGTCTGCTCCTCTCAAAGGCGAAGTCACCATGGATAAAAAATGGGAATATCACCCTTCATGTAAAACTAGTAATATTCCTGTGTGTAATTTGTGGATTAATCCCTCTAATAAAGGCATTTTAACAGCGAGCAATATAACAACTTGCAAACATGTCTTTCTCAAGAAATTAGAGGAAATAGGTTCATTTTCTTGCAGCTATTTTCTGGCATTAAAACAGCTTATGCGATACATAGAGAGCCTTTATATGGTAGGCTGTCATTATTATTATTATTATTATTATTATTACTATTATTATTAACAACCCGAGTCAGCCCACTGCGGGACAAAGGCCTCTCCTCTTTCCACTACCTAAATTTATGAATAAATGTAATTTATAAGTAATATGAAGCCTGAATTAGAACAAATGTAAATCATTATATAAAAAGGATATGCTTTCCCGTATTCAACTCCTGTGAATTAATTGCAAATGCGATTTAGCCAAGTTTTTGAAATCCGAAATATCTGAAGCACTGTCGATTTTGCGAAGTTTTTAAAATCTGAAACCTCAAGCATTATCAGTGCTGAAACAGGAGTGCATTTTTGCCAACTATCAACTGGAACTGTGTAGGCCTATATCTGAAATGTCTAAAGCGATATGCACGTTCATACAATACTAACTACACCTTGATATAACACTAACTTAAGTTCCTGTCCTGTATCTGAAATATCGGAAACAATATCAACGTTGAACCAAGAATTGCAGAGTTTACCTTGCACTAACTGAAGGTGAAGTGTTGCAGGCAAATGTATCCCGTTAAATTTTCACGCAGTACCTCTCCTCCCTCCTTCGTGTTGTCAAAAGCTGTGTTCTGGGGTCCTGTATTTCCTTTGATTTTTCTTTCTTTTCCGTTTGCTTCCTTGTTCACCAGTTTTAACAAAATGAAGTTCAGTATTTTCACTTCGTTTTTGCATATTCCCATGTTCTCTGCTTCAAAAATGGTTTAGTTATTGTCATGACTCGTAATGGTTAAAATTCACTCAGTCGCACTGTTTTCATTTTTTTCCTTGTTCATTTGAAGTGGTTTAAGGTTGACTCTCTTCACTCTGATTTCTCCAGCTTCCATCTGGCTTACCAAGTGTTTGTTAAAGTTAACGATGCAATAATTTTCGTGTGCACCGTTTTTGTTTTGCTTGTTTGTTTGTACACTGACTTCACAAAGCCGCCTATGCGAACGCTGGAGATTATACCTCAGTCACAATTAAACGCAACAAATTATCACTGTGTTATGGCTATTTCAACTACATAGGGCACTGACCCGATTCTGGAAGCTTTGAGAAACTCCACCTTGAAATTTGCAACAATTTTTCAAAATATCACTTACGTCAAGACTGCGTAAGAAAAACGACGGTGTATTTACCAGTAGTAGCTGATATTTTAGTTACCATTTGTATCCGAGAGTGTACTAATTACTAGCAGTTATGACCAGAGTACTCTATCAATTCAAACATCCGAAGTTTTTAAAGTCCGCGTCGGATGTAAACATGCCGGTAATTTTAATGCAAACACACACTGCAATAAACTGTATTTACCACTAATATCAACGATTATTCATCAATAGTAGCACAGGTTGCATTTACCAATAGTTGAATAAGATGTATCTGTCACTATAGCAGGTCTGTGTTGAGTAGCTTTCCAGTTTAAATGGGCAGAGATTAGCGTCAGCATGCCGTGATGAAAACCCCGTATACCCACCACCTCTTCAGAACAAGGACTGACGGTGTGGACACGGAGACGACGCGACGTCGGGGAGAAAAGTTGCCAATTATCTTTTAAAAATCCACTTCCATTTAAATTCCTACACAGTAAACATTTGAGTTTTCTTTGTTTTTTTCTCATGAATGCTGTTTTTTTGTTTTACTTGAATTGAGTGCAATGATAGACGTGTTCAACCTGTGTTGCTGATTTTTTTCAAATTAAACTATTTTTAAAATTTCGGCGTGTTTTTGGAAGACCGAGATTGACCATTACGACAAAGAACATTCCAGCTACCCCATATCGTTTACGTGCAACACATTGCTATGACACCATCATCAACATTTCACTTTCAATATTATCAGCCGTTCCTAGGACAACAAGAAGGCTATTCCCACTGTTGAGCGCAAGCCGTTATTTTCCCAGGCATTACTCAACTACACCTTGTGCCACCGCTGACGGTTAACTAAAATAAAACAAATTCTAGGCTAGCTCATCTTAATACAAAAAGCTAATATCTGAATGCTGCAAGAATTCTCACTCTCAATTGTTTTGCTCCTGGCCCAGTCATGAACGTTAATGCTAATCAGACTTGTCACTACTATCAATTCTGCAATTAGGGCATTTCCCACATTTCTGCTGAAAATCTCGGGTATTTTGCAATTCTTCTGTCAATCAAATACAAGAGAAACTGCTTTGCTATAGGTACTGGAAATTTCAAACCTGCTTAAATTGCCAATTTCTCAAATCTGAAGAATTGTGGAATGTACTAGAACTGCAAAGTTGAAAAATTTGATGAGATGCGTTTTCCTGTGAGTACAAGTGCTATAGCCTTACTGTACCAAAGAGTTATCCGTAAAATATTAGAAACATTCCATCTATCATAGTTCCTTCTCAGAACTAAGAACTACAATGTTAATGAACTAATTTAAAGACACGGAAGATGAAGTCAGGATTAAGTTTAGTTGAGCTCCTGCAAATGATGAGTCAATGTGGGGACCTAATGAAAGCCGATGTGAAAAGATACAGATTAGATGCACTGGAGTCATGAGGTGTTATATATTTAATAAACTGGTAAGGAAGAGCTGCGAGAAAACTTCAACTGACGAAAACGACCAACCTTGCCTCTAGCACACCTACATGACTCGCATAATTGCTAGATACCGCCACTTGATTGATTTATGCTCTGATGCTGTTACCACGGGAAGTACATGGGCATTAAAGGTTATGTTTGCACTTTTTCTACACGTTTTCTCTCGGGCATCAAGCTAGTTGGAGAGAAATTGTCAGTTATATGGCATGTAAAATTCAACAAGAAGATTTTCGTCCACTGAACCGCAACAATCTTTATTGAGACGGTCTGAGAAAGAGCTTAATTGCACATTTTACAATAATGAGACTTTGTTCCGATATGAAATTACTTACAAAGACATCTACTATTTAATTCCATCATTACTTAATCACTATCTTAGCCTCTTTGGCAGAAATAGATACAATTCTATGTAAGAGAAATAGTCTCGACAATCTGGCAACTACAATACAATGGCGGTCATTTTGAACGTAGAAATTGCTACGGATTTTTTTTTATATCTACATACTGTATATATGAATTCCGCTATTCAAAATATTTGTTTTCTGAGTTCTGTATGTATAACATTAATTTTTGCTTACAACACAGAACAACTAATATTTAGAAGCTGAACATTTCTCAGTATCGTGCTAGAAATGTAAAAAATCGCTCATATTCGTACTACTGATTCTGCACATGTCATCACAATATGCTTCAATGAATAGTGTTTTGATTGTAATTTAAATGGCATTAGAGGATAGCTATTGTTCTTTAAACTCATTCACTCGTAATCCTTTAATTACTATGCCTCCGCAACCGCCAGATGCCGCGACAAATTCGAAATGTATTTGAGCTGCTAAGGAGGCTTTCTAGCACGTCTTTCGTAGCGACACATCTTGCCCAACACGCCTTATTATTCTCTTGCACGGTATATGTATCATTTTTGTAGAATAGACTGCATAAACACGGTATACTGGAAAATATGCTGTGTCTATGCAGTATCAGATACCCACATTAACTGGTGGAAGTGTTGTGTGGTGTGGTGTGGTGTGGTGTGGTGCGATATGCAATGGTAATGGCGGGGTGTGGTATGGCAGTGATATGGTGTGGTATGGTAGTTTTTTCGCGTGTAGTACTATGTGTGGTATTAAATAGTGTGGTGATGGTCAAGCGATGGTGTGTGGTTGTGCTATGGTGTGGTCTCTAATGCTGAGGCGGTGTGCTGTGGTATAGGATGGTGTGGTGGTGTGGTGAGGTGTAGGGTGGTGTGATGTGTAGGATGGTGTGGTGTGGTGTGGTATAGGGTGGTGTGTTGTGTGGTGCAGGATGGTGTGGTGAGGTATTATGTAAAATGGCAGCACTGTGGTAGAGATGTGGTAGTGATGTGGTGGGTCTCCTTTCCGTCTTGTGGCTTCTGTGTAGGTAGGCAGGGGTGAGGCAGCTTAGGCAGGCTCAGGGTGATTTAGGCAGGCCAAGGCAAGGGAAAGGAGGCTTAGGAAGACTTAGACAGGATTAGATCTTAGGTAGCTTGATTAAAAGGTGAGGAAGATGGAGAAGGGAGTGGTATGAAGGGGTGATGGAGTGGGAGGATAGGTAAGTGGGGATGAAGGCTGGATTAGCTAAGGTTAGGTTAGGTTAGGTGGGTGTGGGGTTAATTTAGAACAGATTGTCATATTAGGTAAGGTTAGGCAAATGAGTGCGAGCTGAGGCAAGGCAAGGCAAGGTAAGGTAAGGTAAGGTAAGGTAAGGTAAGGTAAGGCAAGGTAAGGTAAGGTAAGACTTCATTAAAAGGTGAGGCAGGGGGGTGGGTGCTGGGATGGGAGGTGTGGTAAGTGGGGAAGGAAGTATCTTTGTTATTCTTGCTACCATCAGTTATATAAAACTTTTGGCAGGACCTCTCGTACCAAAGAGGTAAATGAAAGCACTCGAAAAGCCATCCAAAAATTTAACAAAGTCTACTCACTGATTCTGTGTTATCCATTGACCATTTAACTGCCAAAAAAAAAATCACTAGAGTCTTAAAAGGAGTAAATCAATAAAGGCGTCATTGCAGTGAAGGGATTAAGTCACTAGTCAGTCCGTTCACTGAATCCCCCCTAATCGTCCCTTCTGCCTCCTAATCATCGCTTCTGCTAATATTACTCTAATCGCTTATCTCTAATCCATTTCGCCCTCCATCTCCCCCCTTCACTGCGTCTCAGGCTAAATTGAACTCATACGTGAAAGGTGATCAATCTCTGTCCGCTTAAGCCCCCTTCACGGTCGGGATAATTCTAGTACTCCATGCCAGCGTAGCGGTTCGTGGTGTGGTGTGGTGTGGTGTAGTGTGGTGTGGTAGGAAATGGTGTAGTTTGGCGTGGTGTAAAATGGCATAATGTGGCGTGGTTTGAAGTGGTGTGCTGCAGTATGATGTAGTTTGGTGTAGTGTGGTGTGGTGTGGTGTGGTGTGGTGTGGTGTGGTGTGGGGTAAAGAGAAGGCAGTATGACAGTCTGTAGTAAAGTATAACCCGCTTACTCTAAGACCTGCTGCGTCGCAAGATTGAAGGAGCTCAAGGTCTCTGATACCCAGCCCGGAAGAGACGGAGGACGAGGAGGAGGAAATGTGGTACTGGATTATATTTTAAGTAGCTCTGGGGATCTCGTAACACATGTTTGATGGCGATTTTTTTGTCTGCACACTGCATCTCTGTATCCTCTGTGATATACCAGTGAATATTAAAGTGTATTATGGTAAATGAGTCACAAGTGAAGAGGTGTTACGAAGCGTCTGTCATCAAGAATAGGGTGAAGTTTGGTGGCGGTGGTGTTTTGTGTGTGTGTGTGTGTGTGTGTGTGTGTGTGTGTGTGTGTGTGTGTGTGTGTGTGTGTGTGTCTGACTAACCCCTTCAACAAGAGGGGGACTGGAACCAAGTTTGCCCCGAGGGAATCTATAGGCCACCAACATTACTAACGAGAGAGAGAGAGAGAGAGAGAGAGAGAGAGAGAGAGAGAGAGAGAGAGAGAGAGAGAGAGAGAGAGACTCATAATTTCCTACATACAGACCACACACACGCCTTACGATCCATCCAAGGTGAAAGCAGAGTAATATTAATAGACAAATCTAATTGCATGCATCGAAGGACAAAATAACGAAGCATAAGTCTGTCTGTCTCCACGCTACAAAACGTCTCTTGAACGAAAGCGAAGCCTATAGATAAGAAACACGTATTGATCCGGCCTCTCACATGTCGGTAAGCTTCCCCGCCTCGTTATCGTGAAGGGAATGATGCGGCATCGGACGCTGAAGAGGTGTTGGTGGTGGGCGTTGGTGATATTTCTCCCTTTTTACATAAACCTGGCCTAAAATTGCCATCTCGCCCTCTTGAATGCTGGGTTGTAAAAGGAGATTCACACAAGGACATAATGCTAGTCACGAAGAAGTGTATGGAAAAGACGTACAACCACAGTATTGTCGTTAGTCTTTTGTTTTATTATTATTCCACTGGGCTACCTGACAAAAGGACAAAAAGTCTGGTCAAGTTAGGATAAAAAATGTTCCAGTTTATTACTGAAGATTCACAGTTAGATTTTTTTTTATATATACTTTGGCGAATAGAGTTGTACAATTACCTTCGGAGATTTCCAAACACTTCTTCCTTAGCGACTTATTCTCGACATTACGCTTCATCGCACTGCTTCTTTTCTCGCGATTTTTTCTGTATGTTACGCCTCAGTATCATCCTGTATTTTACTGACGCAAACTAATTCCCAATTCAGGCGACATGAATAACATACAAGAAAACGTGTAGGTCCAATGAGCAAAATAAATTGCTAGGGAAGAGGTGCTAAGAAGCTTCCTTCGTCACTAAGAAAGCAAGGAAAAATGCTATCTTGTTTTTGTTTTTTCTTGTAGGGAACAATCTTGCGCGCTCCTGGCCTTCGGTTCCTTCTTTCTTGCATAAAAAAAAAAAAAATCTGTCAATCCTTTTCGATGTGTGAAGTGTATCATGTAGAATGTACTGTGCTGTGTAGAAGGTGCTGTTATATGCTGTGTTGTTTCGTGATGTGCTAAATTTGTGGTGCATTGCTGTGTAGAATGTACTGTGATGCGTGGTCTGTGCTGTGTTTTGTTATGCTGCATGCTGTGATATGTTGTGTATGTTGTTGTAGAATGTGCTATATTATGTTGCAAGCTGTGTTGTGTTTTGTGATATGCTAGCGGTGTTGTGTATTGTGTAGAATGTGTTGTGATATGTAGACAGTGCTGTGTTATGTGTAGTGAAGTGCTGTATGCTGTTACGTGCTGCGTGTTACGTTAATAGTCCTGTATATCACTGTGTGGAATGCCATGGCGTGATTAGCATATACTTAAGCACTCACCCCCACCCTCACCCCCACTCTCACCCTTATCCTTACCCACACCCTCACCCTCACCCTTAACCACACCCTGCCTGAACTCATCCTCTAATCTCTATTATAGGTCATGGTGTTCTCCCTCCACCCCAAGTTCCCCTGCCTCCCCCCTGTCCTCTTGTCTCCTTCCTGTCTCTTTCCTGTCTTCTCCTGACTCCGCTTGTCTCCCTCTGTCTCTTTCCTCTCTTCCCCTGTCTCCTTCCCGCCCTCCTATATTCCTTCTCTCTCCCTATCTCTTTCCTGTCTTCTCTTTGTCTCCCTGTCTCTTCCTGTCTCCTCCCTGTTTTCCCATGCATCCCTTTGTCGTCTCCTTTCTTCCATCGTCTCCGTAGCATTTTTTCGTGACAAGCATCACATTCTGCTGTCAATTTTTGTTACAGCTTAGCATTCAAGAAGGGGATGATGGCAGTTTTAGGGCAAGCTAGAGTGAAAGGAGTGTTGTTCAGAATGAGATATGTCTCTGAAGTATCCCACTGGCTATTAGTGACGTCTGAAGGAAGGTGAGGAAACATATGTTATAGATAAATGAAAATATGTACGCTTGTAATTACTTAATGAATGAAGACCTTGTTTGGTAAGTACATTCACTACATTCCTCTCAGCATTATTCTATATGGCTTTAGATGATAATAAACGTATCAGTGACAAAAATGTACTGTTATTTTCCTCTTGCAGTCCACCATCGTCTTTTTTTGGGGAACGGGAGGGAGTTCAGGGATGTTTGTACAACCGGGCAGCTTCACCGCCCAGTTACATCGGTGCAACCACGTGAAGGCGTCCCTCTCCTAATTCTGATCCCTCCAAAGTAGAAATTAAACATACTTGCGTACTCATAGTGGAGGTGTTAAGGACGAAGAAAAAAATGAAATGAAGGTAGCGGTGGAAAATGTGGGATGCAGTGAAGGCAGCTGAGGGAGAAGTGGTGGCGAGTGGCGAAAGATGGAGAGTGTGTGTGTGTGTGTTTGTGTGTGTGTGCGTGTGTATGTGTGTGTGTTATCTATCCACCTATCTATCAATACTGTAAATATGTAACCGTCTGCTGTATAATAAAGGAATATAAGTCTGCTATGGATTGATTCTGGCAGGTGTTGCATATATGTATGTGGTGTGAGAGGGATGGTTATGGATGCAGTGAGGAGTTTTGCTGATGAGAGTAGAGGGGTGCATTCTGGTTGGGGGCGAGGAAGACTGTAAGTTAGGTTCAGGAATGCAATGTCTTAATATATTTCTTATTCTAGCTGCTTCTTAGACGATTTTCTTAAGCTTAGAGGAGCCAATTGTAGTGAAGGGGTTAATGGAGGCTAGATCTTACCTCTCCAGTTCTAAAACTCTATTCTTAGATAAACAGAGCTGGCTGGAGATTGAAAGAAATAAACATAAAACTGGGATACCTTGAGAGAACCGAATGCCATTTTCTTTTTGGACCTGGAGGGAGGGGGGGGACTTCTTTAAACCACAGATTTTCCAGTTGCAACTTTCAATTACTGGTTATTATCCTTGTTTTCCAGCCAGTTGTTTTTCCATGGGTGAATCGTGAGCTTGTTTGCCGGGGGAGGGTGGAAATGGGTATGTTTGGAGGTTTAAAAAGGTATATTGGGAAGTTATTCTTAAGGCTGTAACGAGTATAAGATGCCAGTTATGTAGGGATATAACCAAAGTGTACCTCTAATGGGCTGGAGAACTCTTGCAGTCTGTTCCAGCTAACGTCACGTTTGTATTTTTCTTATTTTTCCTATTATCCAATATTTTTTTCCCTTTTTTTTAAATCTCTTTTTTATCAGCTATCACAAACTCACTCTCTGTCTGTCTGTCTGTCTCTCTCTCACTCGAATATAAATAATGGATCGCCTCACTGGGACCGTAAGATGTGGCATGTCTGAGTATCTATGTAACTCTCTTTCTATTAATCTTATGGACAGTTCTTACTTTGGGGGCAGTAAAATATGAGTGATCTATGTATCTAAAAAGCTCCCTCCCTCCCTCTCTCTCTCTCTCTCTCTCTCTCTCTCTCTCCCTCTCCCTCCCTCTCTCCCCCTCTCTTTTTCTCTATCTCTCTCTTTCTTTTTTCTGTTTTTTTTTTTTCTTCTCTTTTACTTTTTTCTTNGAGCTGAGCTTTTTTTCGTTCAATACCAGTGTCATGGACCTATTTTCTCTCTCTCTCTCTCTCTCTGTCTCCCTCCCTCTCTCTCTCTCTCTCTCTCTCTGTGTCTCACTCTCTCTCTCTCTCTCTCCACATGTCCTAGTGAGTGCTGCCGTAAATCTTAGTGTGTAGTGAGTGTGTCCACCTAATCAAGTTACTCTGTTCTGACGCCACACACATCCCTCCCTATTTTTCTTCATTACGTCTCTCTGTCCCATTCTCGCTCTTTCCTTATCCCTCCGTCATTTTCCTATCTTTTGCTCGACCTTTCCTTCCCCGTCTCTCATTCTTCCTGTCCATTATCGTCGTCTTCCAGTACCCCCGCTCGTCGTTTTTCTTCCCCTCTGTTGGTCTTTTCTTGCCCTTCCGTCATTTTCCTCTCCTTTCATCCGTCTTTCCTTCACCCCATAATTTTTCTCTCCTTCTCTCCGTCTTTCCTCCTCCCTCCGTCATTTTTTTCTCCGTTTCTCCGTCTTTCCTCCCCCTTCAATAATTTTCCTCTCCGTTTCTCCGTCTTTCCTCCCCCTTCAGTAATTTTTCTCTCCGTTTCTGGAAAATAAATCGTTAAGGAAGAGGTGTTAGGGAGCCTCCTTGCCTGACCAGAGTAAGGGCCATAATCTCCTTCATTTTCCCCCGCCAGCTCATAATATTACCCTTGTCTGACCTCTGAGTTTTCCCCCACACCCCTCCTTCCCACTCCACTTATCTTCATTACGTTCCATCCTCTTTTCTTACCGACACATCTTTCCCGCCACCGCATCATACTTCTGTTCCTTCCTCCCCCTCATCTTCCCGGATTATTTTCCACTTTTTCTCTGCCTTTTTTATTTTTATTTTTATTTTTTTACAGATCCATCTTTTAAGCGACGTTGAAGACAGATATTGTGATCAAATCTACTTCTATGTATTTACCTACTGCACGTCTGAATGTATGTATGCATGTAAGGTAAAGGTATCAGGGTGAAATCAAAATCAACCCTGACACATATACTGCATTTGGGATGGGAAGAAAAGGGGTCAGATTTGGTGCAGGTCACAGGTCATCATCACGATACTGGTCAAAGGTCGGGTGCGAGGTCAATGTGCTCCATTATTACCCTCTCAGGTCAAATGTAAGACAAGGAGGGACAGGTCAACCCTAAATCCACGAAGACGAGGTCAAGGGTGGTTGACACACTCAGATCAACCCAAAGGTCACAGTAACCAAAAAAGGTGAGAGTCAGTCACATAAGAATCCCACCTGACGTCATAGGTGCACCACACTCACCTACTCACCCTACCTATTTCTTTCCCAATTTCCTCATCTCTATCCCTTGTTTCCTTGCTTCTCCCCTTAATTTCCCTAGCATGGATTTTTGCCCCTTACTTTCAATAACATTCTCTATTTGTCCCTATTTCTTCTTATTTGTTCCTCTATTTCTTCCCCTTTCTCTATCTTTCTCCTTGTTTCCCTATTCCTCTCTCTCTCTCTCCTCTCTTTTTCGTACATATCATTATATTCCTCTCTTTCTCTCTCTCTTGCTCCTCATCTTAATCATCTTCCAACTTCTGGCTAAATTTTCCTCAGATATTCTTTGCCCTCTTTTCTTTCTCCGCCTCGCTGACTCTCACTAACTCTCTTATTTTTCTCTCTCACTCTCTTTACGGTAATTCTTTTTCACTTGCTCTCTAAAAAGCTGTTTCCTCACTGTCTCTCCCCCTCTCTTGTTCTCTTTAATTTTACTCCTACATTTTCTGTTTCAAGTCTATCCTCTTCCACTTTAACAAACACCCAGACTCCCTTCCTCTCTCTCTCTCTTTTTCATTCCTCCCACGCCTTCCTGCTGCCCTCCCCCCCCCCCAACCCTCTTCTTCCACCTTTCCTCTTCCTCCTCTCTCCCTCACTGCCATCCCTTCTACCCTCTCCCCCTCTCTCTCTCTGACACACACACACACACACACACACACACACACACACACACATACATAATCTAATATGATCCGCATTTTGTCAGCCAAATACTTTCCCATTTGTATTCTTATATCCTCTCTCTCTCTCTCTCTCTCTCTCTCTCTCTCTCCAGCTGTAAAAATCCCTCCCACGTACGCATGGAGGAGAGGAGACAACAAAATGGAGTATGGGAGTGCGTGGGTGGAGGTTGATGATAAATTTGAACAGAGCAAGGAGTAAGAGAGAGAGAGTAAAATATTTAAAAATGCAGTAATTAATACGTGATTATAAAAAAATAAAATAAAAAATAATAAATGACGGCAGAAAATAAAAATAAATAAAGAAAGAAAACGGTCTTTAGAGGGGAGACTACGGATTAACTCTCCTTTTAATCCGTACGACCCTCTCTCCACCCAGGCTTAGATAAACAGATAATTTGATTGATTATCCCCTCTTTGGAATGGATTACAACCGAATGGGATTATCGTAATTTGATTTGGGGTTAATATCATCATGGAAAATATTCTCCCCGCGTGATGGTGGTGGAATTATATAAGTGGCTGGTGCTGTGACTGAGGCTACTACTAATACTACTACTACTATTACTACTGGTGATGATGATGATGAT
>JAGKTI010031901.1:0-12022 GCA_018397915.1 Birgus latro
CAATGGCAAGTCTACAGTAGTCAATTGTATATGTGATGGACATGCTATTTATCTATCTAAAGTAAGACTATACCATATGTTCTTTTTATATAATATTTGTTATTTTATATCAGTTATATATACAATATTTACAATATTTACTCAGATGGTGTCACTTGTAAAGCAAAGCCTTTGTAAACAGATTCCATGTTAGCAATCCTTGCTTGCATTCTGTGCATAGCCAATAGTATTTGAAATGCAGAATACCGAAGTGCCCCATGAACCTTACCTGGCCGAGACACCCACCCCAGGAGGAGACACCCAAGTTAGTTCAGGCTCCATGCAAGACGGGTACACCTGTGTCTTTCCCGCACTCCCCTCTCACGCGCAGGTAACTTGCCACCACCGGACCAGCCCTGGCCAGGTGCAGGGTGGGGCTATTTCTATAGTCCCAGACAGCCAGCAGGAGACGGCCACTAGCCGCTCAGAAGCTGCTTCGCTCCCTCAGTCACACCGGGTGATGGCCACAAGCCACACACAGGGGGAGACAGCCACAAGCCACTCCCAATACAACCCTATAAGAAAAGGGGAACTGGTGACAGCCACAAGCCACACCTTGGAGATGGCCACAAGCCTCTCCCACTCAAAAAAAAAACAAAAGAAGGGGAACAGGTGATGGTCACAAGCTGCACCTTGGAGATGGCCACAAGCCGCTTCCACTAAAACACCCCAAAGAAGGGGAACAAGTGACGGCCACAAGCCACACCTGCAGGACGGCAACGGCCACAAGCCGCGCCTCCGTCAGAAGGGACCCTACACTGGCGATGGCCACAAGCCGCTCATCTGCAAGCCCTCTGGGAAGGACACCGGTGTCGGCCACAAGCCACACTCGAGATGTAGTCCTCGCGTGGCAAGGCATCCTTGAGCAGGTGATGACAACAAGCCGCACTACACCCACCGGTAGCCAGGGGCAAGAACCCTCAGTGACGGCCACAAGTTGCTCCGCCTTTCGTACTCTAGGGGACTCGGGGATGGCCACAAACCGTGCTGGGAAGGGAACAGCTATGTGCCGCCCCTCTCCCCCTACCCCAATGCCTTCCCCACCTGAGGATTTCCTGGGCCTGCTTGAGTCTACTTGTAGTGGCTTGGGTATCCTCCCCCCTTCTCCTAACGGGGACACCCTCCAGCTAGAACAACAACTGGAGTAGACCTGGCAAGGCCCTCTGATACCTGGAGTCCTAGCCCTCCAGCTCATCCCTCGGCAATCCCAATCTCTGCCCGGCTGTTCACCACCGAGCTGTCGCAGTCCACCCCTGACAGAGGCTCAGCAGAGGAGAGACTGCAGCCCACAGACGAGCAGAGATGTTCCCAGGACCATGAGGCGTGACTTCCCAAGCCCCACCCGACAACATCCTGCCCGGCAGAGTGGGCGCCAACAAGCGCGCCTACTCTCCCTGTTTGGGCCTAGCCCCTAGGCCCGACCCCCTCGGGCCCCCAGGAAGGGCGCCCACATCACACTGCCCTCAGACCACTCCCAGACGAGACAATCACAGCCCGGCCTCCTGACGAGGACCCAGACGAACATCAGCAGTCTGGCCTCCTGATGAAGGCCCCTTCCAGATGCCCCGACGACCAGCGGCCTCCTGATGCAGGCCGCCACTCTGGGCCCCCCATTATTGCCGGGTCTCACTCTACAGCAAGCCCCAGCTATGCACACCTGTCACAGAGTCCTCTGGCCCTGTTTATTTGTGCATATTATTTTCTTGTCAAGTGTGTCATTGTTGTATTTGACTCAGAGTGCACTTTATGGTAATATACGTGTTAGGTTTGTTGCCCTGAGTTTTTATGCCCTGTTCCCTTTAGTTGCCTTAAGAGACTCAGTCTGGTCTAGAAAGAGGACCCTGCTCTAGGCTCCGTGTCTAAGGAATGAGAAGTCATACCCGTTCCACACGCAGCATAACACTGGTGGCCAGCGGTGGTTCTTGACCCAGTGGGTGGCAACAGGGAACAAGGGAAACTTAGGCAAAATGGCGACAAAACCACACATCCAGATTCCTAAATTCGACCCTGAGTTCATCCACACTTACTTGGAAATAGTAAAACCACTGTTGGACATAGCCTTCGAGACAGACAGACAGAAAATAGCAGTAACGCTACCACTTCTGGGCAAAGCTGTAGCCACAATTGCACCTAAGATCGTCCCAGAGCTGACATGGGCGGAATTCACCAAGGTTATGACCCAAGTAGTCACCCCTTCATTAGGGAAAGTCGTGGCGTTAACACAGCTTGACTCCCTCACCTACGACGGAAACCTCGACGACTCTCTCGTCCAGGCCCTGCGACTCTTCACCGTTGCATACCTGGGGTGCAGCAAGGAAACCCGGGAACCACATGTTTTCAACACCCTGGTCAGGATTCTCCCCAGTGCTGTCAGGGAGCACTTCACAATTCATGACCCAAAGGGAGACCTGGATAAAGATATCCAGCTCATACATCACCTCCTAGCTGCCCCTACTACCCCACAGCAAATTGGTGCTGTGAGCAAATTCCCCACGCAAAAAGCAGTGCCACCATGCACCTCTCACCCACCTTCAGTCCAGCCAGCCAAGCCCTCCACCAACACCCTCCATCCCCAGGGCCCACCCCTCATGCAAGCGCCCCGACACAAGAGACAACAATTGGATTTCCATTAACCCATGGGAATTCACAGCATGCAGCACCAAATGTCAACTCCACGACATCAGAGAACAACTCAAAGCTGCTTGACAGAAGTCCACCACCCAGGGGCGCCATAAGGTCTCATCCCTTGACGACAAGGGTACAGAGGGCAACGCCTCTACAGACACCCACCTAGACCCGGGGAAGACAGAACCCGAGGATGACTACACACCGCATCAGCTGGATTTTTAGGACTGCCCCCCCACCTCCCCACGGGTGGCGGGGACCACCTCACAGAAATATCGTCCCCCAGTCTATAACAAGATGAAACTGAATGGGGGTAAAGGCGAGGCTGCTAGTCGATACGGGAGCGGCTAGGTCTTGCCAATATAGTCATTTTTACTCCCGTCTCCATTCAACCTTCGGCCCACTTTTCCCCACCTCAGCTCACCTTGTGGATGCGGGGGATGGTCCCCTGCCCATACGTAGGGAGACTCGGGCCCTACGTGCAGACACGCACCAAAATGTCTCTGCACTGCACCCCTTCATCATTTTTTACTCCTCTTGCCGTGCGTATGATGGATACCTGGGGCTGCATCTTCTTCAGAAACTCTGGACAAGCATCGACTGCTACAGGTGTCGACTCCAGTTCAACAGACCTCCAGACTCCAGCCCTCAGCCCATCTGCACATGCACTTCCCCCCCCCAGCCCCATCCCCACCCACACCACTTGTTCTCTCCCTCCCCGCCCCCCACCTTCCCCGCTACCATCGCCTCCACCCTCACCATTCCCTCCTCATCATGAAGCATGGTAGCAATTAACCCGCCGAGTCCCGACCGTTTTTTTACCCAGCCTACCCTCAGATCCCGACCGATTTTCGACTTTTTGTTTTTTGGCTGAAACCTTCGGTTTTGGTGAGAAACATCTATAATTCATAGTGAAATCGCGATCCTGAGGTAAAAAAAAATGTTGATACAGGTGTCACTCAACCTTACATTTTCCTTCTTTTTCAGGGTACCTGGCTAAGAAAACGAACTATAGAAGGGTTGACTAATTCAAGCCACTTTAAATTACGTATTTATTTCATTTATTTGGTACGAATTTATGTGTAGTGAAAGTCGATAATGGTTTTCACACAATAATATAGGCGTTTATAAGTGTTGTTCACTTACCCAAAACCCCAGTATATGGCACCTTCCTTTACGACATTACCACCTTATCACTTCTGTTTTTTTCTACCTCTAGCTTCTTTGTTACTTTGTCCTTCACCTCAGGAATCACTTTCACCGTGAATTTCGTCATTAGAGAGACCGTGGGGCAACATACCTTTACTGGCTAGGTTGCTGCTAACAGGTGAATTGCCCAGTGTGGGGGGGAGGGGGGGTTAGGAGGGGCCAGGCAGTATCCCCACTTGACAGCAGGTAGAGGAAGGTCTCCCACATATGCCTACCAAAAATCATCCGCGAATGTTGAAAAATGTGCACACAATGGTCCTTGCAATTGCGTGACGTACGATGCACGTCGTTGGGTCTGTCCATGGAAAAAAGTAGCGACGTGCATCGTACGTCGATGGGACTCGGCGGGTTAAACAGGCCATCGGGAACCCCCATTCCCTTCTTCCCCTCTTTACCCCCCGAGAACCCTCTCCTCCTGCCTACTCTCCCCCACTTTTCTTCCCCCCCCACCGCGACATGGTGTGCATCGCTAACCTTTCCACCACACCCCTTACTCTACCCAAAGGGTTAGTTGTGGAAGAAATGGAGGAGGCCAAGCCCTGCACACCTCCTCGCACCCCCCCCGTCCCTACCTCCCTTACTCCCCCACCTCTCACCCCATCAAGCGGACAGCCTTCGCCATCTACTTCTGGACTTTCTGGACTTATCTGCGTCAGGACCGACTGATATAGGCCACACCACTGTCCTGGCCCACAAAATCCACACCGAAGGACCACCGATTTGCCAACCATCCAGGCAAAATAATCCCCACCAGCGAGCTGAGGAGGACCGGCAGGTCCAGGAAATGTTTGATGCTGGCGTCATCTCGCCCTCCACTAGCCCGTGGTCCTCCCCCGTCGTAGTAGTGAAAAAGAAGGATGGATCAATGAGATTGTGTGTGGACTACAGACGACTCAACAACATCACCACCAAGGACGCCACACCCTTGCCCAGAATAGATGACTCCCTCGACTTCTTATATGGAGCATCATGGTTTTCCACCCTGGACCTCCAATCAGGTTATTGGCAGGTCCTTGTCCACTCCAATGACAGAAGGAAAACTGCCTTCTTCACCAGTAATGGGAGACATTATGAATTTAATGTCCTGTCCTTTGGGCTCTGTAATGCCCCTGCCACCTTCTCACATCTCATGGAGTCCGTCCTTAGTGGCCTCACGTGGGAGACTTGCCTAGCATACTTAGACGACGTCATCATCTTCAGCAAGACCTGGGCCGACCACATCCATCACCTCAAGCAAGTCTTCCAGCGAATCAGACAAGCTGGGCGAAAACTTGAACCATCAAAGTGCGTCCTGGTGGCATGCTCCGTTGCCTTCCTGGGGCATTTCATCTCACAGGAAGGAATTGCCCCCGATACCGACAAACTCTGCGCCATCACGGATTTCCCCCTACCAAAAGACGTATATGAAGTCTGAGCTTTCCTGGAACTAACTTCCGCCTACCGAAGATTCATAAAAGGCTTCAACGACATCGCTAAGTCCCTCCACGACCTAATCAAGAAGGGTGAACCTTTCATATGGATGGAAGAAAGAGGTGTGGCATTCAACACCCTGAAGACCAAACTTATCACTGCCCCCATCGTATCCTTCCCCGATTACAACCTACCATTTCGCCTATATATGGATGCATCGCTCATAGTTATTGGCGCCATCCTGGCCCACGTGCAGGAAGGACGGGAGCACATTATCGCTTGTGCCAGCCGAACTCTCGACCAAGTTGAGAGAAACTATGGTGCCACTAAGCGGGAGTGCTTCAGGATAGTCTGGGCCCTAGTGCACTTCTGGGCCTACCTGTACGGCACTGAAGTCACCATCATCACAGACCATCAATCGCTCCAGTGGCTCCACCAATCCAACACCCAAAATACACAGCTCATCAGATGGAGAGAGACATTAGAAGATTTCCCTACGAAATCTCTTACCATCCCAGAAAACTCCACATGAACGCCGACACTCTATCCTGGCTTCTGGTACAGTCCATCCACCCACAGCCAGAGCTGGTGCAACGATGGCAAAATCATGATCGACCCGACTGGAAAACAACCCACGTTTTTACCAAGCTCCATCAACAAGGCGATCACCTTTTCATACAAATGGGCCACATTGTACTCGACCCCAAAACCACCCTTGACACCCTGACCCACCTACAGTCTAACAACAGCATACACTTGGGCAAGAAAAAACTACTACAGGTGTTTCGGGACATCCACTGGACCCCAATCCCCTCCAACTTCGCCCAACAAGTGGTTCAAGTCTGCCAGGCCTGCACCCTTGGGAAGGACATCACCCGCCCCCCCGTCCCTGCTGGCAAGATCATGGCTCACAAGCCCTGGCAACTCCTGGCCATGGATGTAGTAGGGCCCCTTACCACTGAAAGCCGGCTACTGTTACATAATCACGTTCATGGACAGCTACTCAAAGTTCCCCATTGCATGTCCAGCAAAAGATGACCACGCTGTAGCAGTAGCTGAAGCCCTCGTCTGCCATGTCTTCCTCTACTTTGGTATGCCACAGGCGCTACATTCTGACCGCGCCAAAATTCACTGGGAAAATATGGCAAGAACTCGCTACCATCTTCGGGAACCAAGTTTTCCACTCCTCCCTCTATTGGCCCCAAGGAAATGGAATATGTGAGAGAAGCCATTGCACCCTCTTAACCCGCCGAGTCCCACCGACGTACAATGCACGTCACTACTTTTTCTGCAGACATATCCACCAACGTGCATTGTACGTCAGTCAATTGCAAGGCCCGTCGTTTGCACATTTTTCAAGATTCGTGGGTGATTTTTGGTAGGCATATGTGGGAGACCTTCCTCTACCTGCTGTCAAGCGGGGATACTGCCTGGCCCCACCTGACCCCCCTCCCTTCCACACTCAGCAATTCACCTGTTAGCAGTAACCTGGCCAGTAAAGACATGTTGCCCCACAGTCTCTCCAATGACGAAATTTATCGTGAAAGTGATTCCTGAGGTGGAGGACAAAGAAATAAAGAAGCTAGAGCAAGAAACAAACAGAAGTGATGAGGTGGTAATGTCGTATAGGAAGTTGCCATATGTGGATGTGTTTTGTGACTGAACAATGCTTCTATTGCCTATATAACTGTGTGAAAAACAATATAATCTTGTACTAACATAAATTCTTACCAAAAAAATTAATAAATACATAATTCAATAGATCGTTTTCTTTGTAGCCAGGTGCCATGAGAATGAAGGAAAACGTAAGGCTGACTGACACCTGTACACCTCAGGAGGGTGATTTCTCTATGAATTTTCGATGATTCTCACCAAAAGCGGAGGTTTGAGCCAAAAAAAAAAATCGATTGGGTTCTGAGATCGTACAGTAGGGACTAAATCCCTGCCCCCGAGACGACAGCATCTATCCCCACGAATATGTCTTTGGAGAAGCCCTGCTTCTCCTCCCCCTCAGACATCACCTCAAGCCCCCGACCACGTCCCTAGCGTCCGATCCCCTTCACCACCTAAAAAAGCTGGTTACACAACCTACAAAAACAAGACCTGAGGCCGGATGCCACTCCCACCAACCCCTACAAGCCAGGAGACACAGTTATGGTAGCCCAACTGCCAACCCCACACAAACTGGCCCCTCGCTTCACAGGACCCTACAGAGTTATCCAAGTCCCCAATCCGTACCAAGTCACCTTCGGTTATCATGACACCCCCGCACCTACCACAATAGACATGTGATGCCCTACACGGCAAGCACACCCCCACCCGCTCCGCTCCCTAAATCCCTCGGCTACGCCACCACATCTTCCCCCACAACCCCCACCTCTCCCTCTGACTCTTACTCCTTATACCCCACCCCTTCATCCTCCTCTATCCCATCTTCCATCCCCTCCTCATTACCCGCCACCTCATCACCCCCCTCCTCCTCCTCCTCTGCACCTGCTTCCCCTGCCTCTGACGCAGCGTCACCTCACCTACCCACCAGCATCACCCCTCCTACGCAGCATTGCTCAACCCTTAACCCGCCGAGTCCCACCGACGTACGATGCAAATCGCTACTTTTTTCCGCGGACAGACCCAATGACGTGCTTCATACCTCACTCAATTGCAATGCCCATTGTGTACACATTTTTCAACATTCGCTGGTGATTTTTGGTAGGCATATGTGGAAGACCTTCCTCTATCGGTTGTGGGGATACTGCCTGGCCCCACCTAACCCCCCCTCCCCCCCTCCCCCAACACTGGGTAATTCACCAGTTAGCTGTAACCTGGCCAGTAAAGGTATGTTGCCCCACGGTCTCTCCAATGACAAAATTCATTGTGAAAGTGATTCCTGAGGTGGAGGACAAAGAAACAAAGAAGCTAGAGGTAGAAAGAAGCAGAAGTGATGAGGTGGCAATGTCGTAAAGGAAGGTGCCATATACTGGGGTTTTGGGTGAGTGAACAAAGCTTATAAACGCCTATATTATTGTGTGAAAACCAATATAGACTTGTACTACACATAAATCCGTACCAAATAAATGAAATAAATACGTAATTTAAAGTGGCTTGAATTAGTTAACCCTTCCATAGTTCGTTTTCTTTAGCCAGGAACCCTGAAAAAGAAGGAAAACGTAAGGTTGAGTAATACCTGTATCAACATATCTAACCTAAGGATCGCGATTTCTCTATGAATTTTCGATGTTTCTCACCAAAAGCGAAGGTTTCAGCCAAAAAACAAAAAGTTGAAAATTGGTCGGAACCTGGGGGTTGGCTGGGTAAAAAAACGGTCAGGACTGGGCGGGTTAATCCCCCACCCCTCCTAACACCACCGTGTCCTAAACACCTCACACCCACGAAACTACTCGCACCACCCCCTTTACGCCGCAATCCGCCAGCACCACCACCACCCACCCCTGCCACCCCACCACCTGTTCCACCCATACCACCTCCACCACCAACCATCTCCCGCCATTCCACATCACACATCCCTCCACATCCCTCACCTTCCACGCCGAAAGTCACCACCTCAGCGACCCGATCAAGGCAAGTGTCACGCCCACCCCAGTGATACACCACCACCCCCTCACACTCACCACCCTCAACCACAACACCGCTGAATACCAACCTGGTGACATACCACATTCACCAAGTCATGTGGAAAACGCCACCGGCCACACTCCCAAGGGACATCCCCAACTCCTCCCCCTACCAGCGGCATAAAACGCCGGCCATCTCACCGACGGCTAGCATTCAGCCAAGGCCCACCTCCACCACCACACCACCTCCGGCCATGAAGATCCGCCGCATCGTCTGGGCCCCCACCACAGGGAGGAAGAAATGCATCCGAGGGACCCTCCACCTACTGTGCCTCCCCTGGGAGTCACCTCAACCCAAAACATTATTCATTACTTTCTCTAACAACCACGAACCGGACACCATCACCACCCACTGGGCCTCCCTCCTACAGCATCTCACACTGCAACACCAGACCGCCACCACCCATACCTACCACCTCCAGGCATGGCGAGGTGACTTTTTCGCCACCGACAGTGGTGAAATGCGGAATACCGAAGTGCCCCATGAACCTTACCTGGCCGAGGCACCCACCCCAGGAGGAGACACCCAAGAGGCAGAGATAGTTAGCGCGGGCTCCGTGCAAGACGGGCGCATCTGTCTCTTTCCTGCATGCCCCTCTTGTGCTCAGGTAACTTGCCACCGAGCTATCAGACACAGCGGACTACATCTCCGCCGGACCAGACCTTGCCAGGTTCAGGGTGGGGCTACTTCTGTAGCCCCAGATAGTCAGCAGATCGCCACTAGCCGCTCAGAAGCTGCTTCTCTCCCTCAATCACACAGGGTAACAGCCACAAGCTGCTCCCGATACAAAACTATATGAAAAGGGGAACAGGTGATGGTCACAAGCCGCACCTTGGAGATGGCCACAAGCCACTCCCACTCTAAAAGACCCAAAAGAAGGGGAACAGGTGATGGCCAGAAGCCACTCCCACTAAAACCCCCAAAAGAAGGGGAACAGGTGACAGCCACAAGCTGTACCCCTGGAGCAGCGACAACCACAAGCCGCACCTCCGTCAGGAGGGATCCTACACTGGCCACAAGCCATACACCTGCTGACCTTCCAGGAAGAAGGACACCAGCGATGGCCACAAGCAGCACCCGTACCCCCATGATGGCCACAAGCCACACCTGCGCCCCCATGATGGCTTGTGTACCCCCATGATGGCCACAAGCCACACCTGCGCCCCCATGATGGCCACAAGCCGCACTAGGGGTGTAGTCCTCTCGGGGCACGGCGTCCTTGAGTCGGTGAAGGCCACAAGCCGCACTAAGCCCACTGGTAGCCAGGGGCACGAACCCTCAGTGACGGCCACAAGCCACATGGGGGAGGAGACGGCCACAAGTCGCTCCACCTTTCGTGCCCTAGGGGACTCAGCAATGGCCACAAGCAGTGCTGGGGAGGGAACAGCTACATGCTGCCCCTTGTCCCCTACCCCACCTGCCTGAGGATTTCCTAGGCCTGCTGGAGCCTACCTGTAGGGGCTCAGGTATCCTCCCCCATTTTCCTAACGGGGACGCCCTCCAGCTAGAACGGCAACTGGAGGAGACCTGGCAAGGCCATCTGATACCTGGGGTCGTAGCCCTCCAGCTCGCCCCTCGGCAGTCCCAATCCCTGCCCGGCTCTTCACCACTGAGCTGCCGCAGTCCACCCCTGACGGAGGCTCAACAGACAGACCACAGCCCCCGGACCAGCCGAGACATCCCCAGACCCCAGGGCATGACCTCCCAAGCCCCACACAACGACCTCCTGCCCGGCAGAATGGGTGCTGACAAGCACGCCTACTCTCCCTGTTCGGGCCCAGCCCCTAGGCCCGACCCCCCCGGGCCCCCAAGAAGGGCACCCACATCACGCCACCCTCGGATCACTCCCAGACGAGACAATCAAAGCCGGGTGTGTGGGTGATGTCCTTCCCGAGGGTGCAGGCCAGGCAGGCTTGAACCACTCATTGGGCCAAGTTGGAGGGGACTGGGGTCCAGTAGATGTCTCGAAACACCTGTAGTAATTTCATACTAAGTATGTTCTTTGCTCTGATAAAAATATCATCTGTACTAAATGCTCTCAACTCTCGAACTCGAATTTTTCCCGCTCCTTCTGGCACCTTGCCAGAAACCTTTCTAACAACTTTACCTTATCATCCTTCCCTCCTCTTTTCTACTCTGATGGTTCTGCAGCTATTTCTTCTACTGATAAAGCAGATCTCTTTGATCAGACTTTTTCCTCCAGTTCCACATTAGACGATTCCAATGCTGTTCCTCCATCACTTCCCCCCTCTGACTTCTCATGGCTGACATGGAAATTCCTTCAACTGATGTATTCTCTGCCACCACTGGCCTCAATACTAACAAGGCATATGGGCCTGATGGGGTCCCTCCTGTTGTCCTCAACAACTGTGCTTCTGTGTGTACACCCTGCCTAGGTAAACTCTTTCGCCTCTGTCTATCAACTTGCACCTTTCCTTCTTGCTGGAAGTTTGCTCTTATTCAGCCACTCCCAAAGAAAGGTGATCATTCCCAACCCTCTAACTCTCGACCAATTGCTTTAACATCCTGTGTTTCAAAAGTTTTTGAGTCTGTTATTAACAGAAACATTTTAAAGCATCTTTCCTATTAAACCCTTCTTTCTGATCGTCAGTATGGGTTCTGTCAGGGACGTTCCACTGGTGATCTTCTTACCTACCTTTCAGACTCCTGGTCATCTACTATTCGGGACTTTGGCGAAAGCTTTGCCATTGCATGTGGCATCTCAAAAGTTTTCGATCGAGTCTGGCATAAATAATTAATTTCCAAACTGCCTTATTACAGTTTCCCTCTTTCTATCTGTGCCTTCATCTATAGCTTCCTTTCTGGTTGTTCTATAGCTGCTGTTTTAGACGGCCACCATTCTTCTTTTAAATCTATCAACAATGGTTGTCCTCAGGGCTCTGTCCTATGACCAACTTTCTTCCTTATAATCATCAATTATCTAAGCTGTACATCTAACCCTGTCCACTCATACGCTGATGATTCCACCCTTCACCTTTTCATTTGGTTCCCGCAATGTCTATCTCAGCAGTTACTTCAACATACAAGGGATGAGGCTGTGACACAACTAATGTCTGACTTGGCTCGTATCTCTGATTGGGGTAAA
>JAGKTI010031902.1:1868-12022 GCA_018397915.1 Birgus latro
AGTCGGATACTTCACTCACTATAAACCAACAGAGAGATTGACCACAACTACCAACAAATATCGCCACTTGAGCACAAATAACTATCATATCTATTATTATTTACTAAACGTATCACAGCCAGATCTTGTATTATGGTATTTTCTGGAGTATCTCCGGTTAAGCCTTATGGTAGAGTAGTGAAAGTCGTGCGAACAGAATTAACGCCTTGAATCCGTGTGACCCCCTTTATAGTTTACTTTTCTGCTGCTATGCGATCTTATTCCGCTAGATAAGGACTCTCGTGCTGAATGGGTTTGGTAAGGCTACATCTAACCCTTCCAGTTCCCCAGATCTCCCCAAAGTTCGTCTGGAGATGGGAAGAATAACTAAAAATATACGTCACTGGATGGGAGGAGTTAAAAATCTAGCAAGCCATACAACATCCGGGTTCATACACACCCACTGCCCTCACCATCTCTTAATCCTATTTTCTCACTCATTTCCCTCCCGCTGCAGCAACACAAGGGGTCATAATGTAAAGCGGATGCACTGACTGAGGATTAAAAATGAAATAGCACATACAATATTACGTAGCTGATCTTCATACAGTCAGCTTTTATGTGCACAAAAGCATTCAGCAAACAAAAATGGCTTATACGTAATTACTAGGCATTAAAAGGACCTAAAACTCAGTGCACACTGCATGATCATTTATATAGGATGAATGAACGGCCATAACAACAGTTCTTAAAATAAATGCTACCGTGTCAGTAATGATGATTTACTATAACAATTATTTTTAGAGGTATGAGTTTTGTTAGAAGTTCACATGTGGTAGGTGGGGGCGCTCACCATCCACTCACTCGATGTAGTGCTGCTCTCGGGTGTCTGCCCTTTCCTCTCCTCTATCCTTCTTTCCTTCAATCCTCTTCTGACTTTCTTTCCTTTTTTCTTTCCTTGTCCTTCTGCCTACGGGTGACTTTACACTCCCTCTTCTGCCTTTCTTTCCTTCATTCTTTCCTCATCCTTCTACCTGTGGGTGACTCTACACTGAGTGACAAGCCAAATGGTTTCCTGTACACCAGGAAACCATTTACTACGCTGGGATGTAACCATGTAACCAAATTTTGGCGCCTGGTGGTTTAGTGGATAATTACTGCTCTCCAATCGGATTGAGCCGGTGAAGGTTTACATCCAAGGGATGGTTGGGGTTTATTGCTCACGTAATGCCACTCATCTTAAATGTCAGGACCAACTTGCCTAGCCACGGGCTCCTACGCTTCTCTGTGGGGCGACATAGGATTGGATAATGGATGGATGGGTGGATGGATTAGTTTTGTTTGAAGTTCACATGTAATGCCATTACTGAAATCTTGGCCGTCCGTTGCCTTTGTCGCAGAAAGAACAAGCCCAGTTGCTTCTTGTCAAGGGATATTTGAGTGGAAAATGAAATATAAGTGATTGCCAGTATTAGGAGGGTTGTTTTTATGATATGTCGGTGGGTGTTGTGGAAGAGCACCCTAGACTGTGTTAAAGCACTTCCCTGTCCAGCTTGGAATCGGACTTTTGAGGGCTGCCACACGTTAGCGCTTAATTAGACAAGGCTTGGACGATTTCATGTTACGCCTTCTTTGTAAGACCTGCTCTTTTTACTTTATGTGTGTGTGTGTGTGTGTGTGTGTGTGTGTGTGTGTATGTATGACTAGAAAAAATCTGGTATTCAGGGGATTGAGAATATGTCCCTTAATCCCTTCCAATTCACTCCATTAATCTTCCACCACAGTGGATTATTTCTTGTAACAGTAGATGATTATACTTAACTGAGAGAAATCCTTGCATTGCCAAGAGGAACCCCATCATTACTGAGAGAAATCCTATCATTACTGAGAGAATACCCAGCAAATATACTCTCATGGCAGGTGTAACCCTTATGGATGTATTTTGTTTTTATAGATGGCCGCTTAATAATTGAAAAACTAGCACTGAAAGGCGTATGATGCTCTTCAGTTAACCCTCTCGCTGGTATACGTAAATTCAGGTATTCATTTTATGCATTTAGCGGATTTACTTTTTTTTTCTGTTTTTATAGCAGAGAGAAATTCTATCCCCGGGTGAGTGTTCCTGTGCCCTTCCATACTGGTGTCCGTGTGGTCATCAAAGTGTTCATTCCCTCAATCGACCGTACTGACGCCCATACCAGAGACACTCATTGGTCACCCTCTGTCACTTTGGTTGAGTCTGTTACCACAATACTCGCTGTAAACACTTGAGACTTGCATAGCTGGTTTAATCCCTTCAGTTCGATTACGTATTTTTATGTTTTATTCTTGTTGCCACCAGAATATTAAACATTAGGACAGACCTGTGGTACTGAAAAGTTAATGGCGTCAGAATACTAGAATATAAACTACGTCATTGGAGAGATGTGGTTAAAGCCAATGGATATCCCACTATTTAATGCTTGGGAAAACTACTTAGCGTTTGTTTAATGAGACAGAGATCTCTAACCCCTTTCAGCTTAGTTGATGGCCAGATATTGTCACACTGGAGGGTCGATTTAATTAGAAGCCAAGGAGACTCTTTCCTCCATCATTATAAAAGCTCATCGAATTTCATGCAACCACGAAGTAATATTCAAGTTTTGGGAACGGTCTGGCAAAGCCAAGTGAAAACAACCCGACTATAGCTACACAAAGCACAAGAATTAACTATGCTGAAAATGGCTCGGGTGCTGCAGAGGGACGCCTTCAAGTAGTGCCACTGATATGGCCGAGCGGCTCCACTGCCCAGTTATAAAAACGTCCCTCAGCTTCTTCCATATTCGCCCGAAAGGAGGGTGGTGGATTGCAGGAGAAGGTCAAATTCAGCCTGAAGTCCATCGGGTTCACTTTCAGATGAGCGTGGGATGATAACTGCAACAACAACGTTTAAAAAGGTATGTTCAAGCAATAATTTGTGTCTCGTATTAATAACAATGATCTGAGCAAAATATTCCTGGGATGTCCCCCACGCTGCTTAATGCGCTCAGTAACGTGGCAGGCAGGCAGACAGCCACAATTAATGCTCACAACTGTTCCAAAAAGAGGCCTGCATAGACCTTCGCCATCACTGTTCCAAGCGTGCGGCCGCAAGCCTCTGATGACTTAATCGATATACTGGTCCCGGCACTAAGTGGGACATATATAACCCACGCTTACAGGGCCCTCCCATCAAGTGGTGGTCATGTTTTTGCTTCACGACCCAGTGCTGCCAATATTCTCGTTGAAGCGCAATAAAGGACACTGATGTAGTCATCGATCACTGTTTGCTCAGGAACAAAAATTGGAACAATCCTTTGCCATTAGTTTTCTCACTTATCTCTTGCCAAAATGGGATCGATGATTGTCGGTAGTTGCCAAGAGATATGCTGTCTGACAATTTACTGTACGTCTTCTGTAGCAAACAGCAGAAAGTTAATTGGTTTTTGCCTTGCTTAACACAGGTTTTTGTGAAAATGAGACGCTACCAAGTAATGGAAATTTAGTGAAGTTTGAGCAAGAACTTGACTTGTGTAGAATCTAAGTGGGACGTTTCGAGAGATCTAGCTTCGTAACAATATATACTTCCTTTGAGATTATGCTTTATTTCGCAGTATTGTTGTGTTTATGCCAGCCCTCTTCATCTCTGTGGCCCATCAATTTCCGGACCCAAGTGCTAATTCCTCCCGCTCATGGCGAGGTGAGCAGCGCGCTAAACCGTGTCTGTGTTAGTTTACTGTCACTTAATTCAATTCCTGGGAGTAATACCACGACCAGCAACCTCATTCCCTCCCAAATAGAGGCCATGTTCCTCCCGACTTACAGATTCGATTTGGTTTAGCGAGCTGTAGCGAAGGTCTGGCGGCCACTGCACCGGGGTTAGTGACTTGTTGCTGAATAATTTATTGATGTTGAATAATTTATTGAGATTGCCTTTGTTTGTGTGTAAATTAATTGCCGAATGTGAAAACCGACCTGATAAATGAAAATTATTACAATTCAACTTGACGTACGGGTATACCCAACTAACATACAAAAGATTAATTTTAGACATTTGGAGCCTTCCTGGACTGTTACATATTTGCACTGAGGTGACTGCTGTATAATCACTTAACTGTATTAAAGTAAATATTACTACAGTTTACATAACATTAAATTATTTTCATCAAGTTTAGTAAGACACTGTATCGCCCATTTATGCACTAATTACTCAATTAATATCGATAACAACACAATCAAATGAATTGGAAGTTCTTTTTTAAAAAATGGAATATCTTTGCTAATACTAATAAACTTTACCAATTAACCCTTTCAATCCGATAACGTATTAAACAGTTTGTTCATGCTACTATAAGGCGATATCATTAAGCTTATATAGAGGTTCCAAGCACTAGGGAGGTTTGATGAAGGCTTTATTTAACTCCTCCCTTTCGAAAGGTCTTAAATGAATAAGCCACCTGGCGACAAGAAGAGTAAGATGTAAAAGATATCTGAATTAAATAATGAAGTCTGTTTCTTTCAGTCCTCTATTTATATTTCATTCTAAACCAATTTTACACCAACAACTTCCCAGTTTTATCAACAACGAAGGTGTCACTTGGTGTAAAGTTGCTGGCGGTACTGATGACATTCTTTGCTCTTCAGTTCTACCGTTTATTGCAGCTCTACTAAAGGTGAGCTACTGCATTGCCCGACTTACAGCAGCCTGGCGATAAATCCTAGAAATGGCATTTCTTAATGACGCTTAACTACCTCGCTGACGTTCTTTAACTCCCTTCCGTCTTTTCACTACGTTTTATTATATATAACTACTTTACTTCCAACATAATGCTGTGAGTGCATGGTAAACTTGCTTTACAAAAGAGCTCTTTTGTTGATATAGAATAGTAATAATTCATGCATCCATGTCTTCTAGGTTGTGGAAGTTGTTGCTGTTGTTGCTTTACCCTGGTCTGTATGACCGAGCAGATTCGTCAATCACAGATTAACAACTGCATCTTTGGGTCCGCCCAACTGGTACGGTAGAGTACATGCATTGTGCGGGGAATCAGTAGCGCCTCACCACGATCGGACCAGTGTCTTCCCTCACGCCGAGATACAGGGAAATATACGGAAACTTGGCTCCTGGGTAGACAGCGAAGCTGCCCACCTAGGGTGCACAGCACCACCACGTGTAGACTCGTCGTTACCACCAGGTTATGGAGATAAAGGAGGTAAATATATAATCAACAAATTCTTGAAAAAGAGACGGAAGGTAGTCAGAAAGATGACAGTAAACGCAACAGTTTAGCATCATAAGAAAATGATGTTTCTAGGATTTATCACCACGCTGCTGCAAACCGTATATGCAGGAGCCCCGCCTGAGTACCGCTAAATTGGAAAGTTGAAACTGGAAAGGGAAGAATGCCATTAGTATCTCCAGTAACATTCTGCTAAGTAAAAGCTGAAGGGAACAGCTAACTGAGAAAGGTCCTCCATTATTTTTACGTCTTGTGCAGCACATTCTGGCCCGAATTCTAGTCTTTTCATTTTATCATAGCCTAGGATTGATATCTTTCCATTTCGAATGCTTAGCTACAGCAAGGGATTTACATTACAATATGGTGCTAGCCACGAAAAAGTGCAATGGGATTGATGCAGGGCCGTAGCATTGTCTTATTCGGTGGTTAAGTTACGGGAAGTAGGCTGCAAAGGACTAAACTCTCCGGCAAGTTAAGGTGCATGAAATATGTGACAAGAAAAACCTCGTAGCACCTTCTCGTAGGCACTTTATTTTGCATATCATACATTTTTTGCCTCTTGTACGTTAAAGAACGAAATTATATCGGTACTAAATTGGAAATAATACAAAAGTGATTATGAAGGGGCCACAGACATAATAAATCCCTAAGTTTGAAGTGCTAAGAAGCCTACATTGCACCTGTAAAACTGCCCATTGTTATTGACATACCTGAAGATCAAATATGCAAGAAGACATTATCAGAGGACTCTACCTTAACCCCTCATAGGCACCATGGTCGAAGGCAGAATCCACGTCGCATTTTATTGGATATACTGTATTAACATTTAGGCTGCTATGACTCGAAATGAATTAGTTAATAACAACTTAGCGCCGCAATAACTCGATGATATGACACCAAAAAAGAGTTAAATCCTGCATACTAGAACAAAATCAATATATGTCTGCAATAGTAAATAGCATAAAGAAACGGTATAAATAAAAATGTAATTAATTATATTAAGACGGACGAGACCATCCTCCTCCAGAAATTTAAAATGTCACCCAGGTAGCCAGAGGTTCCTTCAGGCATGGAAGACAGATGGCAAGCAGCATTTGCCCCCTATGCTCATTGAGAAACCTCGAACGCAGGTCCCCCTGACTCCGACGCTTGACCAACAAGTGGCTGACGGTAAGGAGAACCAGGCTCACTCCCAGCGAACAGATCATCTGACGTTAGCTAGAACAGAATGCTATCGTTGTTCAATCAATCGAGTACTAGTATTAAACACTCTTAAGCTCCTATAACTCACCCAGCTAATTAAAGCCGTTTACCATTAGCATATTACAGAATACTAGATCATGGTGGCGTGAAGGACTTGTCAGCTGCAGCCATGACACTTGATGGTCGCTGGCGTCACTGTGCCTGGTTCTGGCATAAGCATAATAAACAAGGAAAGTGCCCAAAAAACGTTCCCCCAACCCTATTCCCCAGTTAGACTGTTAAACCCATAGGCTCGTATGACTCACTCAGTTGAATAAAATTGCCTGGCATTAGCAAGATATGCTAGAAGACAAGAGTTGTCCGACCATAACTGAGTTAGCAACTGTACCAATCCAAGTTTAATGAAGTAATTACAAGCCTAACACCCAAGTACCTGGGAGATGTAAGTGGACCATCGTCATTCCAGCGGATTAACAGACCGTGAATAGATCAGGGTAAGAGGATTAACCTATGTCGATCTCACGACTCCTACACTTACCTGCACCATGAAAGTCTTCAAAACCTGTGATATAAGTGATGTGAAGCGTGTGGCAGTGGGGACAGCGAGGACAGTAGGATGACGGTAAGAAGCCCCGAGTTTGATCTTATGGCCAAACGCAAAACTCTTCCCACATGAAACTGAGTGACGGATCTGTAATTTGACGATTGCATGTCGTAGCCGGGGAATGGGGTTGGAGAGATGTTTGTAGGACACTTCACTTGTCTGTTATGCTTCCGCCAAGACCATGCACAGTGATGCCAGCGACCAGCAGGTATCATGGCTGTTGCTGACAATCCTTCACGCCACTACCACCACGAGTTACCATAATTAACAAAGGACGCTAAGAAAAGCCAGGAAGTTCACATCCTAGCGGCTATCAATATAGAAAAAAAATAGCAGGCAAGAAGCAAACGAAGATGCCTGCAGCAATTAGGATGCATTGGGTAACGAGACTGATACTCACGACAAGAACTACACTCAGCCATCCACAATCGATGGACGTTACTGTCCCACCCATCACGCCAACGACCATGAAGACCGCCACACATCAATGGCCGTTGCCGAGGTGAATTAAGAGCCACATAAACTTATACTGCCCTTGTTATGGTGCAATGGCGCGTGTTATCGCACTGTCTGGTGATACATATGGCAACAACAAAAGTGGCTGATGCATGACAGTCAGGGGCAAAAATCACGGGCCATTCATTACAGATTGGTATGACCATTACCAGAACTTTTGGTCACATCTTGGATGCCTCTTCACAACAAGACGCCAACCAATAAGACTGAAACACCTTAAAAATTACAAAAATTTCTCTTTCTTGTTGATTCCGTGTCAGTTGATGCACGGCCATACATATTTCAATTTTACTGGAATTTATTATATCTATTTTACATCCTCAGTCAAGTTAGCCTTTTAGACTGGTAGCGAAAAAGCGAAAATAAAAAATTTCCACTGTACTCAAAAATCAAGAGTTAAATTGGGCAGCGTTCATCACTGACTTTAAATCAAGCTTATACCTCGGAGGAGCTAATCTGGTAATCACTGCATCCATCTAAAGCCTCCTACCTACGACTTCCAGCTTTCAATCGCAGAGTGTGTATGCGTCTTTGAGTGATCAAGCAATAATTTCCGTGCTCACTTGTTTATATCTCAGTGGGAGGGACTCTCTTATCTGTATTTCAGGCATTGTTCCTTCTCTCTCTTCACACACACACACACACACACACACACAGTATAAATCCAATACACCACTTGGTATCTCACGTTTAATATCATTACACATAAATGCAGAACCGAGAAGATAGGCAAGTGTTGGTATAGACAAGGAAATGTATCATTG
This sequence comes from Birgus latro, assembly GCA_018397915.1. NCBI lineage: Eukaryota > Metazoa > Arthropoda > Malacostraca > Decapoda > Coenobitidae > Birgus > Birgus latro. The sequence goes on from JAGKTI010031902.1 coordinate 10,193, forward strand.
CTTTAAAACACTGCAACACCCACAGACACACACAACCCTTTCCTATTCCAATACACCACGCGATAGCTCACATTCTTTTTCATTCAAGATAAATTCAGAACCGAAGAGATCTGCTTTGGTGTCGACAGAGTAAATGTAATTAAGCTGGCGTGCAGATTAATCCCGCCGTTAATGGCTCAGCACAGAATTCGCGACTCTCAAAGGCGTCCCCAGAGCAGGATGGCCAACGTGTAATCCGTTTTGGGAGGAACTCTTTTACCCATCCATTCCAGAGTAGAAGTCATTGTGAACGCCTGACATATGAAAGCTGACGTAAATGAAGCTGGAATGTGAGGGTTGGAGATTATTTTGGGTTAGTTGGAGATGATACAGAGAGATGACGAGTGGGTGGGTGGGATGGCAACGCTGGCTTAGTTAACAGGAGAGACAGTCCCTCTGCGATTCCTGCGAGACGTATTCACGGCTTCATTATTGAAGACTGTTGCTGGTGGAGATTGTTTTTAGTGGAGATGGTTTCTTTCCCCTTTCACTACAAGCAGCCTCACAAAAATTTAATAAGATTGTCTGGCAAATTAAGAATATTTCCTAATTTATTTTTACACTTGAGGGAATTCAGATAGATTGCTTCTATCGCATTACAAGGAGAGGTCTCTTGTAAGCTGAATAAAATCTTGGATTTGTGGCATGAAAAAAAAAATATAGAGGCGCCATGGAACGGAAAAGATTAATGAAAAATCAATGTCTTTCACCTGAGAAGTACCTTAAGCTAAAAAAAGAATTTAAAAAAACATGAAATAATTGCTTTCATCATTTAAAAAAAAAATACTCCACTGTACCCAAGTGGTAAATGGATATTGTGTCTAACCTTCTTCGTGTTCGAAGGTTCTACTCAAATTAAATGAAATGGTCAGTCATAAGCAAGAATAAAATGAAAAGACATCATCATACTAAAGACAGAATTAAATCATCACAGAGCTGCTGCATCCAGTGATTAGGTTGCCGCACTGCATGAAGACTTGCTGTTTGATGTGCTGTGTGTGTGATGGGGTTATGGTGGTTGTTGTGGTGAGTCTGTGGTTGTTGAGTACATGGATGTTGTGGCGAGTATATGCTGTGGCGAATGTATGGTTATTGGCGTGAGCGTATGGTTGTTGTGGTGGTTGTGGTAATCGTAAATGTGTGGTTCTTATAGTGAGCGCATAGTTTTTGTGGTGAGTGTATGGTTGTTGTGGCAGTTGTGTTGAATGGTTGTTTTGAAGAATGAATGAATGTTGTGGCGTGGCTTTGGTGAGTGCATGATTGTTGTGGTGTCTGATGTGGTGGGTATAATCATTATGGTACTTGTATGGTAATTGTGATAAGTGTACGAGTGTTCAGCTCTTTTGGTGAGTGCAGGGCTACAGTACTGAGTGTATGATTTTTGTTATGCATACATGTCCTTTCTTGTGATATTATGTTGTCTGCGAATTGTTTGCAGCCTATGTGATGCAGTTAGTCCGCGGTGCTGCTGAGGTGTGGGGCAGAACACTGTGCATTTCGTACCTGTAAGTGACAACCTACGACAGGTGACAATGACGAGTGAGATTTCATGAAAGCTGTAAAATGCATCTTGAAATATACAGTGAAAATGCATAGCGAAACAGTGGGAAGAAATGGCACCAACTTTACCTCCATCAGTCAGTATGACAACAACATGCAAATAGTTTTAACATTCGACAGGTAACTTAGAGGCCTATGGAGTTGAAAGAACAAATCAGCCACAACTGAAGAAGAGAATAGATGTAATATATCTATCTATCTATCTCTCTATGTATGTATGTATGTATGTAT
>JAGKTI010031903.1:0-12021 GCA_018397915.1 Birgus latro
TAAATTTCTGCCCGGAATCGTGCTAAGTCTGTTCTTCGCTCTGCTAAAAATAATTTCATCCGTGCTAAATGTTCCCAACTCTCCAACTCGAATTCTTCTCGCTCCTTTTGGCACCTTGCCAAAAACCTTTCTAACAACTTTACCTCATCATCCTTCCCTCCTCTTTTCTACTCTGATGGCTCTGTAGCTATTTCTTCTGCTGATAAAGCAGATCTCTTCGCTCAGACTTTCTCCTCCAATTCTACCTTAGACGATTCCAGTGCTGTTCCTCCATCACTTCCCCCCTCAGACTTCCTCATGACTGGCATTAAAATTTCTTCAGCTGATGTATTTTCTGCCATTATTGGCCTCAATATTAACAAGGCATATGGGCCTGATGGAGTCCCTCCTGCTGTCCTCAAAAACTGTGCTTCTGTGCTTACACCCTGCCTAGGTAAACTCTTTCACCTTTGTCTCTCAACTTGTACCTTTCCTTCTTGCTGGAAGTTTGCTCTCATTCAGCCAGTCCCAAAGAACGGTGACCATTCCCAACCCTCTAACTATCGTCCAATTGCTTTAACATCCTGTGTCTCAAAAGTTTTCGAATCAGTTCTTAACAGAAAAATTTTAAACCATCCTTCCTGTCACAACCTTCTTTCTGATCGTCAGTATGGGTTCCGTCAGGGACGCTCCACTGGCGATCTTCTCACCTACCTTTCAGACTCCTGGTCATCCTCCTTTCGGGACTTTGGCGAAAGCTTTGCCATTGCACTTGACATCTCAAAGGCTTTCGATCGAGTCTGGCATAAATCTTTGATTTCCAAACTGCCCTCCTATGGTTTCTATCCTTCTATCTGTGCCTTCATCTCTAGCTTCCTTTCTGATCGTTCTATAGCTGCTGTTGTAGATGGCCATCGTTCTTCTCCTAGACCTATCAACAGTGGTGTTCCTCAGGGCTCTGTCCTATCACCAACTCTCTTCCTTTTATTCATCAATGACCTTCTAAGCTGCACATCTAACCCTATCCACTCATATGCTGATGATTCCACCCTTCACCTTTCCATTCGATTTCCGCAACGTCCATCCCAGCAGTTACTTCAGCGAACAAGGGATGAGGCTATGGCACACCTAATGTCTGACTTGGCTTGTATCGCTGATTGGGGTAAAAATAATCTTGTTATTTTTAATGCATCAAAAACTCAGTTCTTACACTTATCAACCCAACAAAATCTTCCTCAGGATTACCCACTAATGTTTAATAATGTCCAGCTCACTCCTGCATCATCCTTGAACATGCTTGGGGTTTCATTCTCTCGGGATTTGTCTTGGAAAGAACATATTACATCTCTTGTGAAATCTGCTTCCAAGAGATTAGGTGTGCTAAGCCGACTCCGAACTTTCTTTACCCCTGCACAGTTGTTGACCTTGTACACGGGTTTTATTCGCCTGTATATGGAGTACAACTCTCATGTGTGGGGAGGCTCCCCACATGCAGCTCTTCGCAATAGGGTGGAGTCAAAGGCTTTTCGTCTCATTAACTCTCCTCCTCTTACTGATTCCCTTCAACCTTTGTCTCTTCGCTGCACTGTTGCTTCTTTATCTCTCTTGTATCGCTACTTCAACGGTCACTGTTCCTCTGAACTGTCTGCTTGCATCCCTCCACCTCTACGACGGGCACGTAGTACCCGTTTAGGAACAAACTCTCATCCCTTTTCTGTCCAACTCTCTAATGCAAGAGTTAACCGTTACTCCCAGTCCTTCATTTATGCAACTGGTCAACTCTGGAACTGTCTCCCTCTGTCTGTATTCCCTACTTCCTATGATCTCCAGTCTTCCAAACGCAGTGTGTCCAGGCATCTCGAAATGAATGGATCTTGAATTTGGCTCTCTTTTGCATTGTTTTTACTTTTTCTTGGAAGGAACAGTATGCAGGCCCTGGCCTTTGGTTCCTTCTTCCTTGCATTAAAAAAAAAAACACACTGCTTAGTGATACTGGTCGCTCATTTTCATCGCTCATTTTTGAAGGCTCCAACATGCTTGCATGTGTCGGCCTTGGTCACCTAATGGCGGCTCTCCATGCTGCTCGATCTCTGGCAGCCTCCCTATTCAGTCCCTTAACCCTTAAGTCACATTTAATGACCTCATCCCATGTCTTTCTCGGTCTACCCCTCCCAACCCCTCCCCCAATATTAACACCTCTCACCCTCTGTACCCAATTATCCTCCCCCATCCTCTCCACATGTCCAAACCACCTCAGCCTGTCTCTCCTCATCACAACACCAATACACTCCAGTCCCATCCTACCTCTCAACTCTTCTATCGTAAGCCCAGCCCCCCCAGGCCTTGCACGCAGGGACGCACTGCACATCCACCTAATCATTGTCATTTCTGTACGTTTGAACCTGCGAATATCTTCTTCCTTTACTGCCCAGGTCTCACTACCATACAGCATCACATTCCTAACACATGCTGCATACAAAGACCCCTTAGCACGTAAGAAGAGTCCTCTCAATGTCAGGAGAGGCAACAGCTCCCTGAACTTCTTCCAACCACTTCTCACTCTAGCAACCGAGCTAACTCCAGCCCCACCTCCGGCACCTAACATGTCTCCCAAATAACACAACTCCTCCACACACTCAAGAGACTCACCTGCAAGTTCAACCCTCTCACGCCTAACAATCTCCTCCTGCTCTCCCCGACACACCGCACACATGAAATCAGCATTATCTCGCAGTCTACCTCTAATACCACTACATCTCTTGTGCACCCACTTATCACAGACACTGCACAAGATGGAATTACTTCCCACACCTTTGTGGCAAACTGCACATGGCCACTCTCCCTCTCCTCTGATTGTACCGCCACCAACCCTAGATATCATCACTTTTGTTTTATCTGCATTTACCCTTAAGCCCTTGTGCCCCATATCATCTCTCCACTTCTTAAATCTTTCCTCAGCCTCCCCTTCATTCTCAGCAATCAGCACCAAATCATCAGCATACAACATCTCCCATGGGAGTCCATCTCTGAAGTCACGTGAGAGGGCTTCAAGCACCATGATAAACAACAAGGGACTCAAAACTGACCCCTGATGCACACCAACATTCACGGGAAACTCATCACTCAAAGCTCCATTCACCCTTACCTGAGTGTGAGCACCCACGTACATGGCCATAACCACCCTAACCAGCCACTCTTCCAACCCTAGCTTTCTCATTGCCCACTTCACCACCTCTCTAGGGACTCTGTCAAAGGCCTTTTCCAAATCAACAAAAACAAAATACAATTCCCTTTTCTTGCCAATATATTTTTCCTGAAGCTGTCGAACAATGAATATGGCATCAGTGGTCCCCCTGCCTGGCATAAACCCAAACTGCATCTCATCGATATTCACTCTTTCTCTAATCATACCTTCTAGAACTCTCTCCATTACTTTCATTATCTGATCTAAGAGCTTTATACCTCTGTAATTTCCCCTTTCCAGGGCATCACCCTTCCCTTTGTACACATTTACAATTACACTCTTCAGCCAATCATCTGGGACAACACACTCATATATAATCNTCTCTGAAGTCACGTGAGAGGGCTTCAAGCACCATGATAAACAACAAGGGACTCAAAACTGACCCCTGATGCACACCAACATTCACGGGAAACTCATCACTCAAAGCTCCATTCACCCTTACCTGAGTGTGAGCACCCACGTACATGGCCATAACCACCCTAACCAGCCACTCTTCCAACCCTAGCTTTCTCATTGCCCACTTCACCACCTCTCTAGGGACTCTGTCAAAGGCCTTTTCCAAATCAACAAAAACAAAATACAATTCCCTTTTCTTGCCAATATATTTTTCCTGAAGCTGTCGAACAATGAATATGGCATCAGTGGTCCCCCTGCCTGGCATAAACCCAAACTGCATCTCATTGATATTCACTCTTTCTCTAATCATACCTTCTAGAACTCTCTCCATTACTTTCATTATCTGATCTAAGAGCTTTATACCTCTGTAATTTCCCCTTTCCAGGGCATCACCCTTCCCTTTGTACACATTTACAATTACACTCTTCAGCCAATCATCTGAGACAACACCCTTATATATAATCATATTTATGAGGTCAGTGTCTAACCTCACCCCTATATCTCCTGAGGCCTTTAACATTTCGGCAGTCAACCCAGACACACTTGCCGCCTTCCCCACCCGCATCCTGCCTATTGCCTCACTCACAGTAGCAGCGTCAATCAAAGGGCAAGGGCCAAACACTGGATCTGCTGGCTCCAAACCTTCCCTATCCCAATCAAACTCCTCATTCAACAACCGGCTATAATGCTCTCTCCATGCATCTTTAATATCCTCACTGTTTACCACTACCCTTCCTTCATCATTGTTCACACACTGCTCACATACAGTATCCTGATTTTCCCTCTTCACCTGATTTGCTACCCTAAAAATCATATTTTTCCTTCCTCCATGATTTAGATTATCAAGTAAAAGTCTTTGTGACTCAGACTTCGCCTTGTATACCTCTCTTCTAGCCGTGTGCTTGGCAGCCAAGTACTCCTCCCTGTTACCACCCATCTTCCATTCCCGGAAAATCCTTCTTTTCTCCTTAACTGCGGCTTCTACACCCTCATCCCACCACCAAGTTACTTTATGTCTTGGTGGGCCTCTTGTCCAACAGCATATTGCATCGGTAACTCTCAAGAGGTTGTTCTTAAGAGCTCTGTACTGTTCATTAATGCCTCTATATATGGCTCCCTGTTCAGCCACCACTCTCCTCATCTCACTGTAAAAGACATCCCTTACTGATTGGTTTCCCAGCTTCCATATTTTCCTCCTAGGTACATATGTCCTCCTTCTCATCACTCATTCCTTAAGCACCATGTTACAAATCAACAGTTTGTGCTGCTGCACACACTCCTCGCTTCCTATAACTTTAACATCCCACACTAACCTCCTATCAACCCTCCTGACCAGAAAATAATCTATCTGACTGCTATTTCCCACGGACTAGTTCGTAATCAACCGACTCATTTTTTTTTCTAAAATATGTGTTGCACACAATCATGTCCATAGCCTCCCCAAACTCGAGTATTCTTTCCCCTTCCACATTCCTCACACCATACGTCCATCCATCATGGACTTCTTTATAACCTTGTGCTGCTTCACCCACATGACCATTTAAATCTCCTCCCAGAGCCTTCAGGAACACCACTGTTGATAGGTCTAGGAGAAGGATGGTGGCTACAACAGCAGCTGTTAAAGGACCAGAAAGGATGCTATCTGAAGGCACAGATGGATGGATAGTAACCATAAGAGGGCAGTTTGGAAATTACAGATTTATGCCAGGTTTGATTGAAAGCCTTTTAGATGTCAAGTGCAGTGGCAAAGCATTTGCCAAAGTCCCAAAAGGAGGATGACCAAGACCCTGAAATGTAGGTGAGGAGATTGCCAGTGGAGCGTCCCTGGTGGAACCTATACTGATGATCAGAAAGAAGTTTGTGATAGGAAAGATGCTTTAAATTTTTTTTGTTAACCCGCCGAGTCCCGACCGTTTTTTTACCCAGCCTACCCCCAGATCTCGACCGATTTTCGACTTTTTGTTTTTTGGCTGAAACCTTCGCTTTTGGTGAGAGACATCGAAAATTCATAGTGAAATCGCGATCCTGAGGTAAAAAAAATGTTGATACAGGTGTCACACAACCTTACGTTTTCCTTCTTTTTCAGGGTACCTGGCTAAGAAAACGAACTATGGAAGGGTTGACTAATTCAAGCCACTTTAAATTAAATGTTTATTTCATTTATTTGGCACGAATTTATGTGTAGTAAAAGTCTATAATGGTTTTCACACAATAATATAGGCGTTTATAAGCATTGTTCACTTACCCAAAACCTCAGTATATGGCACCTTCCTTTATGACATTACCACCTCATCACTTCTGTTTGTTTCTACCTCTAACTTCTTTGTTTCTTTGTCCTACACCTCAGGAATCACTTTCACTCTGATTTTAGTCATTAGAGAGACCGTGGGGCAACATACCTTTACTGGCTAGGTTGCTGCTAACAGGTGAATTGCCCAGTTTGGGGGGGGGGAAGGGAGGTTTAGGATGGGCCAGGCAGTATCCCCACTTGACAGCAGGTAGAGGAAGGTCTCCCACATATGCCTACCAAAAATCACCCGCAAATGTTTGAAAAATGTGCAAACAATGGGCCTTGCAATTGCTTGACGTTCGATGTACGTCGTTGGGTCTGTCTGCAGAAAAAAGTAGCGACATACACCGTACGTTGATGGGACTCGGCGGGTTAAGAATTGACTCGAAAGCTTTTGAGACACAGGATGTTAAAGCAGTTGGGCAATAGTTAGAGGGTTGGGAATGGTCACCCTTCTTTGGGACTGGCTGAATGAGAGCAAACTTCCAGCAAGAAAGAAAGGTACAAGTTGACAGATAAAGGCGAAAGAGTTTACCTAGGCAGGGTGCAAGCACAGAAGCACAGTTCTTGAGGACAACAGGAGGAACCCCATTAGGCCCATATTGCATGTTAGTATTAGTTAGTTAGTAGCCAGTGATGGCAGAAAATAAATCAGCTGAAGAAATCTTTATGTCAGCCATGGGGAAGTCAGAGGGGGGAAGTGATGGAGGAACAGGACTGGAATCGTCTAAGGTGGAATTGGAGGAGAAAGTCTGAGCGAAGAGATCTGCTTTGTCAGTAGAATAAATAGCAACAGAACCATCAGAGTAGAAAAGAGGAGGGAAGGATGATGAGATAAAGTTGTTAAAAAGATTTTTGGCAAGGTGCCGTAAGGAGCGAGAAGAATTTGAGTTGGAGAGTTGAGAGTATTTATTACGGATGAAATTATTTTTAGCAGAGTGAAGAACAGACTTAGCACGATTCCGGGCAGAAACATAAACAAGATGTGGTTCAGGGGTGGGTTGGCTCTGGTACCTTTTATATGCCCTCTTCTTGTTTTGGACAGCATTAGAACAAGCGTGATTAAACCAAGGTTTTCGCACATTAGTCAAAGGATATGAGAAAGGAATGTATGCTTCCATGACCGAGAGAATAACCTCTGTAATGTGTGAAGCACGCTTAGATGGCTCCCGGCCATGGAAGCAATAATCATTCCAGGGAGAATCAAAGAAGTAGTGCCTGAGGGCCTCCCAATCTGCAGCTCCAAAGTGTCACAGCCGACGTTTCTTTGGAGGGTTCACAGTCCATACTGGAGTGATAGGACAGGATGAGGTAATAAGGTTGTGATCAAAGGAGCCCAATGGCGAGGAAAGATTAACAGTGTAAGCAGAAGGGTTAGGTGTAAGGAAGACGTCAGTTATGTTGGAATTCTCACGAAGGCAGTCAGGGATACGGGTAGGGTGCTGCACAAGCTGCTCTAGGTCATTAAGGATAGAAAAGATGTAGGCTTGTTTACCAGGTGGATCAGTGAAAGAAGAGGAGAGCCAAAGGTGGTGGTGATTTTAGAGAAAGGAGAAATGGATAGCATGTGTTCCATCATAGAAGTAAGACAGTCAAAGAATTTTTGATAGTCAGTAGAAGTAGGGGATAAGAAAACAGAACAGATATGTTTAGTAAGAGAATGACTGGAAAGCCGAAGCCAGAGAGTAGAGAATTCAGGAGACTCAAGTTCAGGAACACATGAGCAAGATCAGTCATTGCATACGTATACACAACAGCCACCTTTGGCTTTGAAATGAGTATAGAGAAAGTAGGAGGATACAGAAAAGGGTTTGCTCTCAGTTGCCTCATACACCTGAGTCTTATAGAGAAGGTGAGGTTTAGAGGAGGAGAGGTGATGCTTAACAGAGAGAAAGTTAGAGGAAAGGCCGTGAATGTTGCAGAAATGATGAAGTGAGTCAGACAGTGGTTCCAGGCAGCTCATTCAGTCATCAGCAGGAGAGGGGCGGATAGTGGGGGTGTTCCTCCCCTGGGGTCTCCGAGGCTACATTATCAAATGCTATTTTTTTCAAAAATTTTGAAAAAAGTTCGTACCTAATTGTATGTTTACAGGAATGAGTCAAGCTCGTACTGTCCCGTGTCTTAGACCATTTTTATCATACATCTCCTTAAATTTATGAATTGTTTTGGCACACACTGTTTCATTTGGTAGTGTATTCCACTGATCAATTGCCCTATTTGGGAAACTAAATTTCCTTACATCTTTATCACCTCTCTTTTTATGCAGTTTTTTGCAGTGTCCTCTTGCTGATACTTCCCCATAGGTTATATATTCATTTATGTCTATTTTCTCTTTCCCCGATATGCATTTATATAGCATAATCATGTCTCCTCTTTTTCTTCTCTCCTGTAGTGTTGGCATATTCAATTTTTCCAATCTTTCTTCATAGCTTATATCCCTTAAGCTTGGTACCCATCTTGTAGCAGCCATTTGAACATTTTCAATCTTATCTGTGTGTTTCTTGGGGTGAGGATTTCAGACTACTGATGCATATTCCAGGGTTGGTCTGATGAAAGATGTTAAAATCTTCCTCAGCTTGTCTTCGTTAATGTATGTGAATGCTATTCTCATATTTGCAAGCAGTGTATACATATTTCGTACCTTTTCATTTGTGTGGTCTGCCAGAGATAGTCTGTTATTGATAATCACACCTAAGTCCTTCTCTCTCTCTGATGTGTGTAGGGTTTTACTTCCTAATTTGTAATCCCAATCTGGTCTTTTCCCACTTTTACCAAACTTGATTACATGACACTTGTCCACATTGAATTCCATTTGCCATGTATTACTCCATTCATGAAGTTTATTTAATTTGTCTTGTAGCTCTTTACAAGAGTCTATGTTAGTAATTCTCCTTTGTATTTGTGCATCATCAGCAAACATATTTAAGTTGCTTTCATTTCCAATATTATTATCTGTGTCATTTCTGTCTATCTATCTATTGCCAGACGCCTCAATCCCGAACGGGGTGGCCACAAACAAATCGCCTCCATGTCACTCTGTCCCCTGCCATTTCACTACCACGCTCCCAACTCACACCCCTCTCTCTCATATACCTCTCCACTCCATCCCTCCATCTCATCCTCGGCCTCCCCCTCCCTCTCGCCCCCTCCACCTCACTCACATACACTCTCCTCATCAATCTTTCACCCTCCATCCTCTCCACCTGTCCAAAGCACCTTAACGTGTTTCTCCTAATGCTTCCCATCACGTCCTCAAGCACACCACAACGCTCCTTCACTTCCTCATTTGTTAGTCTGTCTCTCCATGTGACTCCACATGCTCCTCTCAAATAACTCATTTCCACTGCTCTCACTCTTGACTTCTGTCCTTCCAACAGGGTCCAAGCTTCACTTCCATATGTCAGAGTTGGTATCACAATACTGTCATGTAACAACTTTTTCACTTCCATGCTCACCTCCCTGTTTCTTATCACTGCTTTCAACGAACCAGCAACCTTCCTTCCCTGCTGTACCCTTTCGAGCACTTCACCCTCCAGACTACCATCCTTACTCATCACACTGCCCAAGTACTTAAATTCACTCACATTCTCCATTTCCTTCCCATCCAATCTCACTGTACACTCACTGGCTTCACTTCTCTCGAAGACCATCACTTTACTCTTCCCCACATTCACCTTTAGATTCCGTTTCTTACACACTCTCCCAAACTCATCTACCAAGCCTTGCAGCTCCCCTTCGTCTTCACTCAACAACACAGTATCATCTGCAAACAACAGTACAGGTAGTTTCCAAACACTGCCCTGTCTCACTAGGGCCGCTCCAACATCCACTGCCCGACCTTGTATCTCTTTTATATTTCGTCATTTATATACACTAAAAACTTAATTGGTGCTAGCACTGAGCCCTGTGGAACTCCGCTAGTCACTTCCCTCCATGATGAGCAATTACCCCTTAGTACTGTTCTCATTTCCCTTTTTCTGAGAAAGTCTTGCATCCAATGGTACAGTTTGCCTCGGATTCTTCCTTGATGGTACAGTTTCCATAATAGTCTTCGGTGTGGTACTCTGTCATGTGCTTTCTTGAAATCTAGATAGATACTGTCCACCCATCCTTCTCTTTTCTTTAATGTTTCTGCAACTCTGTCATAGTAGCTTAATAAATTAGTAACATGATTTTCCCTTTTTGAAACCAAACTGCCTTTCTATTATCATATTGTGTTCTTCTAGATGGTTTACCCAGACTTTCTTATTAGCACCAGTACTCCCAAGGTGGATGGAAAGCTGATGACAGGGAGAGCTGGTGCTCCCGTTTCATCAGCCCTCAGGACTTGTTCCTGACCATCCCCCTTTGTTGAACTTTTTCAGTGTCTCATTAACACAGCGAGTAGGCCAGCATGCTCTCCAGTACAAGCTTCTCTAACTGTCAACACTAAACTACATGCACGGTACACACTACACTTCCTTGTTAAAATTTGTTAAAATGGCGACTCTTAATCATGCCTCGGAGTCCCCAGGGGGGGGACCATAAATGCCCCCACCATCCGCCCCTCTCCCGGTGACGACTCACGGAGCTGCCTGGAACCACTGTCTGACTCACTCCTTCTTCATTTCTGTAACATTTACGGCCTTTCCTCTAACTTTCACTCTGTTGAGCACCACCTCTCCTCCTGTAAACCCCACCTTCTGTTTCTCTCTGAGACTCAGTTGTCTGAGGCAAGTGACAGCAAACCCTTTTCTGTATCCTCCTACTTTTTCTATTCTCATTTCAAAGCCAAAGGTGGCTGTTGTGTATATGTACGCAATGATCTATCTTGCTCTCGTGTTCCTGAACTTGATTCTTCTGAATTCTCTACTCTCTGGCTTCGGCTCTCCTGTCATTCTCTGACTAAATATATCTGTGCTGTTTACTTATCTCCTAATTCTACTGACTACCAAAAATTCTTTGACTATCTTACTTCTACGATGGAGCACATTCTATCCATTTCTCCTTTCTCTGAAATCTCCATTCTAGGAGATTTCAATGTTCACCACCACCTTTGGCTCTCCTCTCCTTTCACTGATCCACCTGGTGAAGAAGTCTTCATCTTTTCTATCCTTAATGACCTAGAGCAGCTTGTACAGCACCCTATCCGTGTCCCTGACTGCCTTGGAGAGAGTTCCAACATACTTGACCTTTTCCTAACAACTAATCCTTCTGCTTACACTGTTAATCTTTCCTCTCCGTTGGGCTACTCCGATCTATCTATCTATCTATCTACTGCCAGACGCCATAATCCCGTAAATGGTGGCCATTTGACTTTGAGTTATTTGTTTTACAGGGAGGGGCACTAACCCTCCACCAACCCACTTGTTGACACGTAGGGAGCACGTATGGTTTGGTTATATGGTTACCACCCAGCGTTGTAAATGGTTTCTTGGCTTACAGGAAACCATTTGGCTTGTCACTCAATGTAAAGCCACCTGTAAAAGAAAGAAAAGCAATATGAAGTGACAGGAAAGATAGGAAAAATAGGAAGAGAGGAGGGCAGGCACAGAAAAAGAATGATAAAGGCTAAGGAAGAAGTAGGCAGCACTACATCAAGTGAGTGGATGATGGTCGCCACCACCGATCATAACCTTATTACCTTAACCTGTCCTATCGCTCCGGTACAGCCTGTGGACCCTCCAAAGAAACGCCGCCTGTGGCACTTTGGAGCTGCAGATTGGGAGGCCCTCAGGCAGTACTTCTTTGATTTTCCTTGGAATGATTATTGTTTCCATGGCCGGGAGCCGTCTGAGTGTGCTTTGCGCATTATGGAGATTATTCTCTTGGGAATGGAAGCATACATTCCTTTCTCATATCCTCTGACTAATGCAAGTAAGCCTTGGTTTAATCACGCTTGTTCTAATGCTGTCCGCAACAAGGAGAGGGCCTTCCAGAGATACCGGAGCCAACCCACCCCTGAATCACATCTTTTTTATATTTCTGCCCGGAATCGTGCTAAGTCTGTTCTTCGCTGTGCTAAAAATAATTTCATTCGTGCTAAATGTTCCCAACTCTCCAACTCGAATTCTTCTCGCTCCTTTTGGCACCTTGCCAAAAACCTTTCTAACAACTTTACCTCATCATCCTT
>JAGKTI010031905.1:0-12020 GCA_018397915.1 Birgus latro
CTATCTATCTATCTACCTATAAATATATATATATATATCATTCATTTGTTTCATTCACGTTTCATCAGCCCTCGAGACTAGTTCCTGACCATCCCCCTTTGCTGAACTTTTTGTGTTTCAGTAACACAGAGATTAGGTGAGCATGCCCTCCAATACAAGTTTCTTAACTGCCAACACCAAACTACATGCACAGCACACACTACACTTCTTTTTCAAAATTAAAAAAAAGAAAAATGAGGTTATTCAATCAGGCCTCGGAGATCCCCAGGGGAGGGGGACCATAAATACCTCCATCCACCGCTCTCCCAGTGACGACTCAGCGAGATGCCTGGAACCAATCTCTAACTCACATCTTCATTTCTGCACCATTCGCGGCCAATCCTCTAACTTTTTGTCGAACACCTCCTTTCCTCATCTAAACCTCACCATCTCTTCGTGAGATGGGCTCAGCTGTCTGAGGCAACTGACAGCAAAGCCTTTTCTGTTTCCTCCTACTTTCTCCATACTCACTTCAAAGCCAAAGGTGGCCGTTGTGTATATGCACGCAACAACTTTTCTTGCTCTCGTGTTCCTGAACTTGATTCTTCAGAATTCTCTACTCTCTGGCTTCGGCTTTCCTGTCATTCTTTGACTAAATATATCTGCAGTGACTGCTTATCTCCTGTTGCTACTGACTATAAAAAATTCTTTGACTACCTTACTTCTACGTTGGAACACATTCTACGCATTTCTCCTTTCTGTGATATCTCCATTCTAGGAGATTTCAGTGTTCACCACCACCACCTTCGGCTCTCCTCTCCTTTCACTGATTCACCTGGTGAAAGAGCCTACATCTTTTCTATCCTTAATGACATAGAGTAGTTTGTACACCACCCTACCCATATCACTGACTGCCATGGAGAGAGCTCCAACATACTTGACCTCTTCATTACAACTAATCCTTCTGCTTACGCTGTTAAAGCTTTTCTCTACAATGAGCTACCTCGATCACAACCTTATTACCTTAACATGTCCTATTGCTCCGGTACGGTCTGTGGACCCTCCAAAGAAACGTCGACTGTGGCATTTTGGAGCTGCAGATTGTGAGGCCCTTAGGCAGTACTTTTTTATATTTTCCCTGGAATGATTATTGCTTCCATGTCCAGGAGCCATCTGAGTGTCCTTTGCGCATTATGGAGGTTATTCTTTCAGGCATGGAAGCATACATTCCTTCTCATACCCTCTGACTAATGCAAGAAAGACATGGTTTAATCACGCTTGCTTTAATGCTGCCCTCAGCAAGGAGAGGACCTATAAAATGTACCACAGCCAACCCACCCTTGAATCACTTCTTGTTTATGTTTTTGCCCAGAATCGTGCTAAGTCTGTTCTTCACTCTGGTAAAAATAGTTTCATCCATAAATGCTCTCAACTCTCCATCTCAAATTCTTCCTGCTCCTTCTGGAACCTTCCCAAAAACCTTTCGAACAACTTTACCTCATCATCCTTCCTTCTTCTTTTCTACTCTGATGGCTCTGTAGCTAGTTCTTCTACTGATAAAGCAGATGTCATCACTCAGACTTTCTCCTCCAATTCCACCTTCGATGATTCCGGTGCTGTTCCGCCATCACTTTCCCTCTTTGACTTCCTCATGGGTGACATTAAAATTTATTCAGCAGATGTATATTCTGTCATCACTGGCCCCAATATTAACGAGGCATAAGGGCCTGATGGAGTCCATCCTGTTGTCCTCAAGAACTGTCCTTCTGTGCTTACATCCTGCCTAGGTAAACTCTTTCGCCTTTGTCTTTCAACTTATACCTTTCCTTCTTGCTGGAAATTTGCTCTCATTCAGCCAGTCCAAAAGAAGGGTTACCATTCCCAACCCTCTGTCATCCAATTTCTTTATCATTGTCTCAAAAGTTTTCAACTCATTTCTTAAGAGAAAAATGTTAAAGCATCTTTCCTGTCACAACCTTCTTTCTGATCATCTGTATGGGTTCCGTCAGGGACACCACTGGCGATCTTCTCACCTACCTTTCAGACTCTTGGTCATCCTCCTTTCGGGACTTTGGCGAAAGTTTTGCCATTGCACTTATCTCAAAGGCTTTCGATCGAGGCTGGCATAAATCTTTAATTTCCAAACTGCCCTCTTATTGTTTCTCTTCTTCTATCTCCACATTCATCTATAGCTTCCTTTCTAGTCGTTCTATAGCCATTGTTGCAGACGGCCATCGCTCTTCTCCTAGATTTATCAACAGTGGTGTTCCTCAGGGCTCTGTCCTATCACCAACTCGCTTCCTTTTATTCATCAGTGACCTTCTAAGCTGAACATCTAACCCTATCCACTTGTACGCTGATGATTCCACCCTTCACCTTTCCATTCAGTTCTCGAAACGTCCATCTCAACAGTTGTTTCAACAAACAAGGGATGAAGCTATGGCACACCTAATGTCTGTCTTGGCTCATATCTCTGATTGGGGTAAAAATAATTTTGTCTTTAATGCATCAAAAACTCAACTTTTACACCTATCAACCCAACACAATCTTTCACAGGGGTACCCAAAAATGTTTAACAATATTCAGCTCAGTCCTGCATCATCCTTGACCATGATTGGGGTTTCATTCACTCGGGACTTATCTTGGAAAGATCATATTACATCTCTTGTAAAATCTGCTTCAAAGAGATTAGGTGTGCTAAGCCGACCTCTGCACAGTTGTTGGATTTATACACGGGTTTTATTCGCTCCAGTGTAGAGTACAACTCTCATGGTTGGGGAGGCTCCGCACATACAGCTCTTGTCAATAGGGTGAAGTCAAAGGCTTTTTGCGTCGTTAACTCTCCTCCTCTTACTGGCTCCCTTCAACCTGTGTCTCTTCGCCACACTGTTGCATCTTTATCTCTTTTCTATTGCTACATCATTGGTAGCATCCCTCCACCTCTACAGCATTTTATTTTGTTTATTTTTTTTAATGCAAGGAAGAAGGAACCAAGGGCCATGGACCGCAAATTGTTTTCTCCATGAATAAACAAAAACAATACAAAAGAGAGCCAAATTCAAGATCCATTCATTTCGAGATGCCTGGACACACTGCGTTTGAAAGAATGGAGATCACAGGAAGCAGGAAGTACAGTAAGAGGAAGACAGTTCCAGAGTTGACCAGTTGCATAAATGAAGGACTGGGAGTAATGGTTAACTCTTGCATTAGAGAGTTGGACAGAAAAGGGATGAGAGTTTGTTGCTAGACCCGTGTATAAAGTCAACAACTATGCAGGGGTAAAGAAGGTTCAGAGTTGGCTTAGCCCACCTAATCTCTTGGAAGCAGATTTCACAAGAGTTGTAATATGCTCTTTCCAAGATAAATCCCGAGAGAATGAAACCCCAAGCATGTTCAAGGATGATGCAGGAACGAGCTGGACGTTATTAAACATCAGTGGGTACTCCTGTGGAAGGTTTTGTCGGGTTGATAGGTGTAAGAATTGAGTCTTTGATGCATTAATAACAAAAAGATTATTTTTATTCCAGTCAGTGATGCGAGCCAAGTCAGACATTAGGTGTGCCATAGCCTCATCCCTTATTTTTTGAAGTAACTGCTGAGATGGACGTTGCGGGAACTGAATGGAAAGGTGAAGGGTGGAATCATCAGCGTACGATCGGATGAGGTTAGATGTACAGCTCAGAAGGTAATTGATGAATAAAAGGAAGAGAGTTGGTGATAGTACACAGTCCTGTGTAACACGACTGTTGACAGATCTAGAAGAGCAATAGCTGTCTACAACATCGGCTATAGAACGACCAGAAAGGAAGCTAGAGATGAAGGCACAGATAGAAGGATAGAAACAGTAAGAGGGCAGTTTAGAAATTAAAGATTTATGCCAGCCTCGATCGAAAGCCTTTGAGATGTCAAGTGCAATGGTAAAGCTTTCGCCAAAGTCCCGAAAGTAGGATGACAAGGAGTCTGAAAGTTAGGCGAGATCACCAGTGGAGTGTCCCTGATGGAACCCATACTGACAATCAGAAAGGAGGTTGTGATAGGAAAGATGCTTTAAAATTTTTCTGTTAAGAATAAACTCGAACACTTTTGAAACACATGATGTTAAAGCATTTGGACTATAGTTAGAGGATTGGGAATGGTCTCCCTACTTTGGGACAGGCTGAATGAGAACAAACTTCCAGCAAGAAAAAAATGTACGAGTTGATAGAGAAAGGCGAAACAATTTACCTAGGCAGGGTGTAAGCGCAGAAGTACAGTTTTTGAGGACAACAGGAGGGACTCCATCAGGCCCATATGCCTTGTTAGTATTCAGGCCAGTGATGGCTGAAAATACATCAGCTGAGGAAATTTTAACATCAGCCATGTGGAAGTGAGAGGGGGGGAAGTGATGGAGGAACAGCACCGGAATCGTTTAAGGTGGAATTGGAGGATAAAGTCTGAGTGAAGAGATCTGCTTTATCAGTAGAAAAAATAGCTACAGAGCCACCACAGTAGAAAAGAGGAGGGAAGGATGATGAGGTAAAGTTGTTAGAAAGGTTTTTGGCAAGGTGCCAGAAGGAGTGAAAAGAATTCGAGTTGGAGAGTTGAGAACATTTAGTGTGCATAAAATTACTTTTAGCAGAGCGACAAACAGACTTAGCACGATTCCGGGCAGAAACATAAGAAAGATGTGATTCAGGGGTGGGTTGGCTCTGGTACCTTTTCTAGGCCTTCTCCTTGTTGCGGACAGCATTAGAACAAGCGTGATTAAACCAAGGCTTTCTTGCATTAGACAGAGGATATGAGAAAGGAATGTATGCTTCCATGCCCGAGAGAATAACCTCCGTAATGCGTAAGGCACACGTAGATGGCTCCCGGTCATGGAAGCAATAATCATTCCAGGGAAAATAAAAGAAGTACTGCGTGAGGGCCTCCCAATAAGCAGCTCCAAAGTGACACAGAGGACATTTCTTTGGAGGGTCCACAGGCTGCACAGGAGCGATAGGACAGGTTAAGATAATGATGTTAAGATCCGACGAGCCCAACTGAGAGAAAAAATAAAGTGTAAGAAGAAGGATTAGTTGTAAGGAAGAGGCCAAGTATGTTGGAGCTGTCCAAGGAGGTCAGGGATACGCGTAGAGTGCTGTACAAGTTACTCTATGTCACGAATTTTCTACATCGTGAAATTATGTATCGTAAATCTTGACATCGATTGATTTTGCGGGAGCGACGAATAGTTCTGAAGTCTGTGAGAATTTGCCATACTCTTAACTGTCCACTTCTGTACTTATATTTGCATCATATTTTCAAAACTTTCGTCATTCTTTCGCGATTGACTGTCTTTATGTACAGACAGTGAATTCCTCTGAGCAATAATTTCTGAACTGTCATTTCTTTGTACTTGCCTCCCTAGCCGTTAGTTTGCCATGCCTCTTTCACACATCCCTTACGTTGGACACTCAGACACAGCCAGTCGTCCAAGTGACAGTCTCGGAGTGTGGGTGTGCTTTGCGCAAAGCTCGAGCGGGTCTCTTTTCTTAGCGATCTCAGAAGTTTCGGCTGTATCGGCGTGAATTCCCGAAGCTCCCACCAGCCTGGTGATCTACTGTATTAGTGGCAGTCTCATTACTGATTAGTATTTTTTTTGTTTTTCCTAGGTTTAAGGCTCTTTAGTTATTTAGCTATTTGTCTGAGTGCTTGAGTGAGGGCATTTCCCTTTCTTTGATTTTGAATAGATTCGTGTAACGTAAATGTATTTTCTTGTAATTAATAAATTTACAGTTCGTTTTCTTGAGCTTTGTTAAATGTAACAATCGTGTTTGATTTTCCCACATATTTAGTACACTTTTGCTACTCTAAGTTAGCACTACTTATATTAATCACGACTGGTACTTAGGCCAGCTTTTGGTATTAATTCTTAAATCCGTTGTGCCAGCTAGGAGTTTGGCTCAGCCAAGATCCTGTTTATTATTATTACTATTTTTTTAATGTTAAGGGGAGAAACTAACTTTCTCACAGGCCAACAGTACAGTAAAACAGACTACTCGAGCGTTTAGTCTCTGCTGTGTGCTGTTGAGAAAGTTTATAAATTCTCGACTCTAGAGAATTGGCGAAGTAAGCCAGCGTAAAAGTGAAATTGCTTCTTAATTTCACGAGTCAATTCTCTCGTGATAATCAACTCTATAGTTATTCCTAGCATTCGTAGCTATACATTTATCATTTTCCCCCTGACATCTGGTGACCTCTTTCCAGGATATAAACTCCTAGCTTTGAAATTACCGAAATCACTCACTCACTCTTAATTAGGTAGACTGCTGCACACCAGCCAGCATATCAGTCTCAGTCTTCACTCAGTCTCAATCTGAGCATCATGGAAACCAGTACATACCTACAGGAAGCCAAGGATATGGGGCTTACTAACCCCCAGGAAATTAGAGATTATGTCCTGTCGTGCTGCAATTACGAGTAGCAACGCGATAATGCCGCCCGTGAAGACCGGAAAATTCAGTGTGAGCACGAAAAAGAACAGAGTGAATGCGAGGAACATCAGAAAGAGCGTGAGCGCGAGGAACGTGAGAAAGAATGTGAGCGCGAGGAACGTCGGAAAGAATATGAGCGCGAGGAACATCAGAAAGAACGTGAACACGAGCATGCCGAGTGCGAGGCACGTGAAAGAGAACGTGAAAATGAGGAACGCGAGAAGGAGTGTGAGCTTGAAGAACGAGAGCGAGAATATGAACACGAATGCACCGAGCGCGAAGCACGTGACAAACATGAGCTTGAAGTGCTGAAGCTGAAGCGAGACTCCTTGGCTTCAGGCACATTGGGTGCAGCCAACCCAAGCTCCACTAGTGCTCTCTCAGCACCTGATCTAGCAACTCCACGTCTCAAGCTTCCTTCTTACAAGGAAGGCGAGTGAATCGAATCATTTATAGCTCGTTTCGAAAACAAGGCAAAGCTGTATGATCTGGATGAGGCAGCAAAGCGGCTTCAGTTCCCTAGCCTGTTTGAGGGCCCTGCCCTCGTCATTCTCCACAGAATTCGAGGAGATAATCTCACGTATGAGACGATGAAGACCGCACTTATCAAAGCATACAGTCTTACCGCTGATGATGCTAGGAATCAGTTTGTGAAGGCGCGTCTCCAGGAAAAGGAGACAGCTGTACTGTTCCTTGACCATCTCATGGCATACTTAGGCAAGTGGATGGAGAAGGACGAGACTCCTTGCGTGCAAGAGAGAATAATCGACCTTGTGCTGTGCACACAGCTGGAAAAGTCGTGGCCTGCTGAGCTTATGGCCCAGCTCAAGATGTGCAAAGTGAAGGATGCAAACCAAATGGTGGAAAAGGCTAATGCTTTCTTTACTGCGTACAGGTACCAAACTCGTAGGCAACAGCCATGGAATAAGAAAGATACTGCCAAGTCTGGGAAGCCATCTCAGAGCGAATCTCAGCATCAAGGCCATCCTCAGATTAATGGTCATGGTCCAGGCAAACCGCAGAAGGACCAGGGGCAGCATACTCAGAAACTTGACTGGAAGCGGTACAACAAGTACCCTAACCAGCAGCAGTACCCTATGCAGCAGCAGTATCAGCCACGCAATCGACAAGCAGGACAAACCTTTTCAGCACCAGCCCCAGTGTATCGGAGGCAGGAGGCAAACGCAGCCTTCATTCCCCAAAAGGAGCACGATGGTGCCATCCCCAGCAGCACAGGTCCTCCTTCACAGTTCACTAGTTCCCCTCAGATGGTGAACTCTCCTTCATAGGCCGTCAACGCTCCAGCTCCCCAGATGGTGAGTACGACTTCTCATGCAACTAGTTCAGGTACGACCCCTCATGCACCTAGTCAAAGTACGACTCCTCGTGCACCTAGTTCGGGTACGACCTGTCACGTTTGAAGAGTTTGAGTGCCATGCAGCCTTATCAATGGCTGGCCGCTTTCTCCACAGGCCCTCCCACAGGTAACAGTGCCTTCCTTGTTCAGCCAGGGTTTGTGGGAGGTGTTTCTGTTAATGTTCTGAGAGACAATGGTTCCTCCGGTTGCACTGTCAGGCAGAGTCTTGTTCTTCCTGAAGAATACACAGGCAGACAGGTCCAAGCTCAGGCTTATTGACGGATCAGTGAGATTATTCCCTGAGGCACGTATCCAGGTAGCATCTCCCTTTTACACAGGTTAAACAGTTTCAGTTGTCATGCAAGAACCTATGTTTGACCTCATTATAGGTAACATACCAGGTGCCAAGTTTAGTTACACCGTAGATGTCACTACTCCGACTGCAGCTGCAGTAACACGAGCCATGGCCAAGGCTGCAAATCGTGTCGCCCCGGTGGCCATTGCATTGCCGCAAGATCTGATTTGCAGTCAAGATGTCCAAGAACAACAGTCTGACCCGATGCTTGCTGTTGTGCGGAAGAAGCAAAAGGGTAAAGTGACCAAGTATTCACGGGGTGGACGAGCCAGGATCCTTCGCAAATAAGGACGGCTCTACCGTGAGTCACGAACATCCGAGGGTGAGGTTTGACTGATGTTTGTCATTCCTGTGAAGTACCACCAAGCAGTATTAGAATGGGGTCTTTGTTCAGGGTCAGAGGGGTATATGGGCAAAAAGAAAACCCAAGGCCGTATCCGTGCTGACTTTTTCTGGCCAGGATGGGACAGGAAATAGATAGTTTTGTGCACTCCTGCAATGCGTGTCAACGTACCACCATTCAAGAACATTTCCTTCCTGCACCATTTGAATCCACACCCATAATCTCAGAGTTGTGTGAGAGAGAGGGCAGTGGTAATGTAGGTGCAGACCTGATGTCTCTCCCGTTGGCCCCACAGGACACAATATGCCTAGGGTCTGTACATACATATGTACCGTAGATTATAAGCGCACAGTCATGGCGATCCCAACCGTGGACACCGATGACGAATGGGCAGTCGCGGCGACCCCAACCGCGGACACCGACAACGAGCCCTTATTAGTTGTAAGTGTAGGGCTTGTACAT
The DNA here is from genome assembly GCA_018397915.1 of Birgus latro. Lineage (NCBI taxonomy): Eukaryota > Metazoa > Arthropoda > Malacostraca > Decapoda > Coenobitidae > Birgus > Birgus latro. The sequence goes on from JAGKTI010031905.1 coordinate 8,952, forward strand.
GCTGTATGTACCATAGGTTAAGGGGGAAGTTCGAGACCCCCACAGAGGCAATCTGAGGCTGTGTCTGAATTACCTTGCTGTGTGTCTCGAGCTGTGGGCCTCTCTGAGGATTGCCGGAGAATACACAAAATCCACATGTGTGTTCACACCCACGCTGGGTCTTTAAATGTGACCTGCCAAGTTTGCATAGGGATTCTCGACTTACCTTTATTAGCTGTAAGTGTAGGGTTAAGTGCGTAGTCACGGCGATCCCAACCGAGGACACCGATGACGAACAGGCAGTCGCGGTGATCCCAACCGTGGACACCGATAACGAGCCCATTGTAGAAATAAGTGTGTAGTTATAGGTGAGCAGTCACGGCGATCCCAACCGAGGACACCGAGGACAAGCGGGGAGTTGCGGCAATCCCAACTGAGGACACCGATGACTAACAGGGAGTCGCGGCGATCCCAACTGAGGACACCGACGATGAGCCCTTTATTAGTCGTAAGTATAGGTTATAAAGGGCAAGTATTAAGAAAATAATGGCGACCTCAAATGTGCGAAACTCTTGCTGTCAATTGATTTTCAGCTAAAGTGTACTTTCTATTGTATATGGATTGACTGTTGGGTGGATGGTAATAGTAATTTAATATAAATTGTCACATTGACACTATTGATGCTCCACCTTGACTCATTCCACAGGTACAGTTGGTGGATGAAGCAGTTTTGATGTGCAGGTCCACTGATTGTCTCTGCTGCACGCTGCCACCTCTTCTCCTCTACCCTCGTTGCCTTTATTATTGCATTAATTTGTAACATTATTGCTATACACGTAGGTACAGTTACACTATAACTGTTACACCTACACCGTGTATCACATACACCACACTACATAACAGTTAGTTGTCAATGTAAATGTAGCGAATTTTTGCTCAATTTGACCTGAGTACAGGATTTTTCACCGTCGTCATGGAGTTTTTCCCTCAAGCTTGCTTCTCTTACCGTAAATATGAGGTTTTTACGCTCATAGGCGACAGTGCTTTTCTCCTGTAGCAGGATAGTGCACACACCACAGTGTGAATCTTGTGTGACTGAGCTAGGGTGTATATATATATATACTGAAGAGGTGAGAGAGGCTGTGGCACAAAAGAAGAAAGCATATAATGAGTGGATGAGGAACAGGGGCGACGAAGAAGCTGAGAGACGGACGAGAGAGTTATATGTAGTGAGGAGGAGAGAAGTGAAAAGATTAGTAAGAGAGAGTTAGAAGAGAGTGGATGAGGAATTTGGAAGGAATTTGAATGCAATGTGGAGGGAATGTAAGAAAATGTTCTGTGAGGAGGTAAAGAGAACTAGACAGGGTGCCAATAAAGTCAGTGGGGGTGTGAAAGATGAAAATGGTAGATTACTAGTGGAGAAGGGAGAAAAAGTAAACAGATGGAGAGAACACTTTAATGAACTGTTGAACATAGAGAATGAAAGTAATGCATGTACAAGTGGCTGGGAAATGGCAGGGAGAAGGTGGGTTGTGAGAAGAGAGAAGAAATCACCAGGATGGAAGTGGTGGAAGCAATGAAGAAAGTTAAAATGGGGAAAGCCCCCGGAATTGATGGAGTGTGTGGTGAAATGCTGAAGCATGGGGGAGAGATAATAATAGAAAGGATGTGGAAGGTGTGCAGATTGGCTTGGGAGGAGGGTAGAGTCCCGGAGGATTGGAAGTCAGGTATAATTATTCCTCTGTAAAAGGAAAAGGGGAAAAAGCAGTGTGTGGTAATCATAGGGGCATTTGCCTTCTCAGTGTAATAGGAAAAGTATATGGTAGGATACTTATTGACAGAGTTAGGGAAATTACTGAGGAATTAGTTGGAGAAGAACAAGAGGTTGTGTAGACCAGATATTCATTCTTAGATCCTTAGTGGAAAAGTTTCTAGAGAAGGGCAAGAAGTTGTATGCAGCCTTCATGGATCTGGAGAAAGCATATGACAGGGTGGATAAACAAGGTTTGTGGAAGGTATTAAGAATATATGGAGTGGATGGGGAGTTATTGAAGGCAGTGGAGAGTATGTATGAGGGTGCTAAGGCTGCAGTGCGTGTGGATGGCAAACTGAGTGAATCCTTCCATTTGAAGGTTGGATTGAAACAAGGATGTGTCATGTCTCCAAGGTTGTTCAATCTGTATATGGATGGGGTTATAAAAGAGATACAAGGTCGGGCAGTGGATGTTGGAGCGTACCTAGTGAGAGAAGGCAATATTTGGAAACTCCCTGTACTGTTGTTTGCAGATGATACTGTATTGTTGAGCGAAGACGAAGGGGAGCTGCAAGGCTTGGTAGATGAGTTTGGGAGAGTGTGTAAGAAACGGAATCTAAAGGTGAATGTAGGGAAGAACAAAGTGATGGTCTTCGAGAGAAGTGAAGTCAGTGAATATACAGTGAGACTGGATGGGAAGGATATGGAGAATGTGAGTGAATTTAAGTACTTGGGCAGTGTGATAAGTAAGGATGGAAGTCTGGAGGGTGAAGTGCTCGAAAGGGTGCAGCAGGGAAGGAAGGTTGCTGGTTCGTTGAAAGCAGTGATAAGAAACAGGGAGGTGAGCATGGAAGTGAAAAAGTTGTTACATGACAGTATTGTGATACCAACTCTGACATATGGAGTTGATGTTTGGACCCTGTTGGAAGGACAGAAGTCAAGAGTGAGAGCAGTGGAAATGAGTTATTTGAGAGGAGCATGTGGAGTCACATGGAGAGACAGACTAACAAATGAGGAAGTGAAGGAGCGTTGTGGTGTGGTTGAGGATGTGATGGGAAGCGTTAGGAGAAGCACGTTAAGGTGGTTTGGGCATGTGGAGAGGATGGAGAGTGAAAGACTGACGAGGAGAGTGTATGTGAGTGAGGTGGAGGGGGCGAGAGGGAGGGGGAGGCCGAGGATGAGATGGAGGGATGGAGTGGAGAGGTATATGAGAGAGGGGGGTGTGAGTTGGGAGCGTGGTAGTGAAATGGCAGGGGACAGAGTGACATGGAGGCGATTTGTTTGTGGCCACCCCGTTCGGGATTGAGGCGTCTGGCAATAGATAGATAGATAGATTA